>VKKT01008121.1:19389-31428 GCA_008038995.1 Haliotis laevigata | reverse complement strand
TTTACTGTAAATGCCCCGCGACAAGCGCTTCCCAAACCACGAGGATGACCATGTTCCTACAGAAAGTCTGCATGGTTCCCTATTGCAGCATGTACGGTGTTTTGTCTTGATTATACATATAAATGTCAGTATAATGTGGAAACTGTGATGCGAATCTTAACATGCCTCTCGACAGCATGTTACTCTTTCCTGTAGTCGGTGTAGTCGTGATGGKGAYAGTTAGTGCAGCGTTCGAGGTTCCATCGGCTGCGARATTTGAAGGACTAGTACCCAATGCCGTTCTCAAACCATCATTTGCAGAAGGTATTTATTTTTGAGGTTTCCATCAGAATATTGATCATTTTTGTCTTTATCGTGCATTATTTGTTTTATGATAAATTTGCTTTTTCTAAATGATTTTGATTGATACTACTGTATGGTCCTATCTGTACAATACAAAAGAAAACGCGTAGTTATAGAACATTACATAAAAAGAGCTGTGTTCATAAAGTATCCATCATGTTTCTCATCATGGTCTGAAGAAATAAGGGACTCAATATTGATTGTCCTGGTACCCGTGTACGTTTGGCAGGGTGATTGATTTCAGCTATTGAAATATAATCCTTTCTCAAGTGACTACTTCAAAAAGCTAATTTACTCTAAAAGCATAAAGTTTTCTTCTTTCATATTTTCAGTTGAAATGTCCGTGAGCACAATGATACGTTTTAATTTTGACTTGGACGTGTTATTGTTTTGAATATACAACCTTAGACCCCTTGAAAAGAATATCAGTCATGGATTGTGCCTAACAAGAATGCAAATGTACGTTGTTGAATTTTCACACACGCAATTGCTGTCACAAATTTACTTCTATTTAAAGGTAAAGACATCATTAAGAGCATCAAGTCGTCAGTGGACAATCTAGTGAATGCGTCCTCGTCGGTAGCAGGTGAGTCAGTGGGTCACTAGGTCTTTTTCCTCTCAGCAGGTGCGTCACTAGGTCTTTTTCTTCTCAGCAGGTGCGTCACTAGGTCTTTGTTCCCTCAGCAGGTGCGTCACTAGGTCTTTGTCCTCTCAGCAGGTGCGCCACTAGGTCTTTGTTCTGTCAGCAGGTGCGTCACGAGGTCTTTGTCCTCTCAGCAGGGGGATGTGATGCTAGAATCAAACCAGAGTTTTGAGCAACAAATGGTCTAAAATATAGGCTGGAGTGTTACAATAGCAGTGCGACTTATAGAGAATCTCACCCAAGTATCTACTGATATCAGTTATATCAACACCAGATGATGAAGTTACAAATGTTTAATTTAATCAACGTGTGTTGATATATTTGATATCAGAAGACACGAGGGTGAGATTCTATTTATTATAGAAACACGCCCTTAATTTAATTTTCAATGAAAAATGTATATCTCTGAACACGGTACTGCTACTAGACTTGCAGTGCAGCGATGACATAGCATTGTGACGTCATCAAGTTCATGACGTCATAGCATTGTCAGGGCATTGTAAAAAATCTCCTGTCAAGACGCTATCTCCTAGGAGATATCGTTTGATCTCACACAAGCAATATCTCCGGTGGAACACAGTATTGGATGATGAATGTAAAGATTGCTCCAGCAATAGATCAATCAAAAATGAAAATACAATCAAGATGGCAATAGGGTGTTGGCATTACCAATGGTATGATGGTAGTTTGTCAGGTAATAGGCTGATGTGTATAAACAGTGTAGTCATCAGTTAGAAGTAGTTGTCTGTTTCATATAATAATGAATGGATGCTGAGATTGTTTGGTTTAGCTTTGCGATTTGTCAGGATAGAGTATAGAACTGAGGCTGTATCTTATGGTCCTATATTTTGGAGGTGTGACGAAATAGTGAGTAGTTTCCCCACAGGAACAAGATTGTTCTTTAAAGATATGTCTGTTACATGTCCATGTCACTCACAAGCATTTATGCCAATTCATCCTAGTTTTAGTGATAGATTTGACACATTCTCGATCGGTAGTTCAAGTTATAATTAACATCTATATTGAGAATTTATCTAAAAGATCCTTTATGTCAAACTGCCTTGATCAGATTTGACGGTAAATTGTTCCAGAAGTTAGTGGTGGTGGTAATAAATGTTCAGTTCTGAAAAAGAGGAAACTTGCTTTCACCACTCAGCGAAAAATTAACACATACTGAAAACTAAAGTAGTCCTCCTGAAACTGATCCCTGAGACACGCCTGCATTGGAAAGGTCTAAATCTGGGATTATTGTCAGTTTCCGGCTTGGTCAATAAAATTTGCTGTGTTATTACACAAAATATGGCAATATTAATTACACATTCATTTTCCATATTACTTTATGTAATTATACATTACGTGTCACACATAAAGTCAGTGTTAATAACGAGTCTTTTTGCAACTTACTGTCACGCGTAAAAGCAACACACACACACACTCGCGCGCGCGCGTTACTTGTGTTTTATCCTGCATAATGTCAGTGCTAATATATACGTCTTTACAGAGGATGTGTCACGGATACAATCAATGGTGGAAGAGAATCAGAAACGTATTCCTGAGATTGCAGGTAACACACCGGATCAAAAGTCCGAATATCTTCCTAAAATGAGTAAAACCTTCGGAGGCAAAAATGTCAAGGTCTCCAGGATAATAATTGTATGATGCCATTCATAGTCTGTGAACCTAACTTTTTGGTCTGCATTTTTTGCAAATATCATTATTGTTATTCGTTTCAATGTAAAAGTGTTTACATGTACCTTCATGTTTCTTCGTGATTTAACATTAACCTATTTTTAATGTCAAGGTGACCGCCTATAAAAACGGTTACCTATATAACGTACCTATCATTATGTTTTCGTGATTGTTTTGATCAACTCATTCCGGGCATGGGTTCAATTGATGTAATGTCTGACAGGTGACGTAAGCTTGTTGTCCCACGACGCAAAGACCTTGATTAAAAAGGCTGAAAGGGATGTTCCCTTATTATCAAGAAAACAACCTACAGACAGAGCGTTGAAGTCTTTGGACATACCACGTACAACATTGTATAGCATAGAGTTCATCAATGGATCCGAAGAACCTGGGGTCCGTCTCAAAACCCAGAAGTTCACATGTGTTGGATAATTTTAATCTATCTGAGAGAGGTGAGAGAAATGAACATGTGTCTTCACGAAAACGTAAGAAGATTCTTCAGGGCGAACATATCTGCCTCTCTAAATACACAATATGTAACCTATTAGTGACGTTTGGGTTCAGATACAAGCGTTTATCTAGTACAAAACTGTCACTTTGTGAAAGATGTGACCTTGTACAAATGAGAGCAAACTATTTACGTACAATTGCAGAAAAACGAGCAGAAGGTTGTGAAGTTATATACCTCGATGAAACATGGATTCATGCTGATCACACATCATCATACCAATGACAGCTCTATGACTCTGGTCAAAACAGAAAGATACCACTAGGGCAAGGGGAAAGACTTATTATTGTCTATGTGGGATCACATTTAGGTTTTTTACCTGGATGTGATCTTGTGTTCAGGTCAAAGTCAACAGACTACCACACAGAGATGAACGCTTCTGTCTTCACGGAGTATGCAACATAACAGCTGTACCTGCCCTGCCAGAGAAGTGTCTGGTTGTGATGGACAATGTTCCTTACCACAGTGTCAGACACCCGCATCAGGAAACCCGGACTTCCGCTTCTAGGAAACCACGCTTCGAATGAGTTGATCAAACAATCATACACAAAATAATGATAGTTATATAACTTTCGTGACATTAAAAATAGGTACCTGTTAAGTCACGGAGAAACGTGAAGGTACATGTAAACACCTTTACGCTGAAACGAATAGCAAAAAAATGCAGTCCCAACACATAGGTTGACAGGCTAGTGTTTTGGAATTGTTGGGCTGGATATGGAAACATTGTCAGCAAATAGTAACGGTGTGTAAGACATGTTGTGAATAATAGAGTGACAATTTTCTACTTTTGTGGGTCACACAAGGTGCTTAACGTGTCTCATATCTGTTTTGCACTTTCATATTCAGTGTCAAAGCCCAGCGATATTGTAATATTGCGTCGTTCGAGTTAGTAGGAATCTCTTCTTTTCCTGATAAACGTGAAACGCATCTCATCGCTAGCACACGGAATCTAAGTGGGTTTGATCGATTACTGGCCATTAGGTGCCTGACTCTGAGGGTGTGGGTTCGAATTCCGGAAGGGACTCAGCCTAACAAAAGTAACAGAATCTGTACTTTACTGAGAAAATGTAATCCACAAAAATGACATGCATGTATATTACATTTCACCAGTTTCTAAATGACGTTTTTTTACAGACGTGTTTTTTACAGACGTAGTGTCACGCATAAAAGCAAGGCCAGTCAAACACGTTTTCCTCGAAGGTTTCCCAAGAAGGCAATGTTAGTCGTAAGCAATTACTTGTAATTTATCCTGCATAATGTTAATGTTAATATATACGTCTTTACAGATGATGTGTCACGCATAAAATCAATGGTGGAAGAGAATCAGAAACGTATTCCTGATGTGGCAGGTAACACACTGGATGAAAACTCAGGTTCCTATTTTCCGAATTTCTTCCTAAAATGTGTTAGACCTCCGGAGCCAAAATGGCAAGGCTTCCAGGATGATAATTTGTAGGATGTCATTTAGTTCTGGAATTGTTGGGCTAGATATGGAAACATGGTCAGCAAATGGTAACGGTGTGTAAGACATGTTGTAAATAATGGAGTGACAATTTTCTACTGCCATATGTCACACTACCAACCGAAACACGTCAACTTTGAAATTGTTTGAGGGTAATAACATCTACTGTCATATTTCACAAGTGTTTTAATGTGTCCCCAATGCATACATTTTAACCTACAACTGTTACTAGAAAACTATCACTTCCTTACAATTTTGACCATTCTATCATAAAACTGTTTGAAGAGTATAATAAAGATGAGATCAATGTATCTTAGAGACGAGGCATTTACATAGGGTACATGGAAGAGCAGAATGTATTGGAACTAAATAAAGGGTTGTTCTTAGCTTTTGGAAAGGGATATTGATCTCAGCTTTAAAGCATCAACGTCCGGGAGTAGTAATACAATACCATCCGGTAATTCCGCGCACCCAAGCACATCGATCGCAACACGGCAACTAACGTCTCTTATTTTTTGTGGTTTACGTGACTAAACATGATGGTATGCATCATATTTACCTAGAAATTGAGTTTTATTGACGACTATAAGATTCTAACGTTGCATTATGCGATACGGTTGACCCTACCGTCGTTCTGACGACATTGCTTGCTGTCCGTTAATTCTGCGCAGCAGCTGATGGCCATAACATCCGAAGTATGGAAGCGTATTAGGGCCAGATTATTTTCAAAAATCACTTAATCAATTTAAGGTTTAAAATTCTGAAGGAAACTAATTTTCATAAAACTGTCAATTTATCTGTCAATTACTGTTATTTACTAGCCTTTAGTGATTAAAGCCAGTCCTTAGTAGAAATGTCCGGATTTCAAGCGTAAATGTGGTAACAGGCGATGTTTATCCTTTGATACGGAAGTACGCAATTGCAGGAATTACCGGACTCGCTTGTATATGTTATATTTGGGATTACACTGTTTCAGTAAAGTGGTACCCATTCTCGTCGATTCCCGGATGGGACTCAAAATTAGTAGTTAAATCTGTACTTTACTGAGAAAGTGTAATCCCAAATAAATGTTATATCTGACCAATTTCTAAATGGCTGTTCTTGAATAGCCAGTCCCTTATATCTACACAAACATATTGCATATACCGTAAACGGTAAAATAATAATGGAAATGATATACAATGATCAATGAACATCAGTGATGACACCCGGTGTTCGCGAAAAAGAAAAGCCAGATTTTAACATGTGTTAGCGTTGTCCAGGGGGAGTCTACAATATGACGGTGTATACTGGGGATGTCCATGGAGCCGGGACGGATGAATATGTCATGATACAACTGATTGGGGAGCAGGGTGCGTCCAAGGAGCAGTACCCCGACAGTGCACGGGACGATTTCGAGAGAGGATCGTAAGTTCAGTATGCAAGTTACTGGATACGATTATTGCCAACACAATGTCGACATACAACATGCTCTACTGTGTAGTGTGTCCCTGACAATCTGTTCATGACCATCGCTGTATGTGGAGAACAGGCCCAGATTTCTCGAAACAAACTTAAGCTTTTACTCAAATTTCAAACTGAGTTTGACAATTTGAAACAGCTGAATTTTTAATTCAACTGCATTATTTAAATCCAAAAATCCAAAACAACTTAAGTAATCTATCCACCAAACTCAAATTGTCTACTATGTTTGAGTTTAATATTGATTTCAGTTTTTTTCTGGGAAATGCATTTTCCTGTGTTTTCTCAAATTTGAGTAAAAACTCTGACTTAAGTCAAAACCTCAGACTGTTTGTTTCAAGAAATCGGGGACAGTATAGTTAGTTTCTTGTATGACTGTGTGTGTATTACTTTATGGTCCTACACGAGTAGGCATATGCACAACTATACGTTCCATATTCCAATGTGTCAATGTATATTTTCCATATTTCCATGTTTGAATATGTTTGACTATGACGTTCAGTTCATGAAGATTCAGGTGTGTTTAACACAGCGTGCATCTTACAACTTTAGATAGAGATGGAGTATGTTGCTGCTCAAATTATTTATAGTATGCCAGTTTACCAACGCCATCGACGTTCAGGGTGACCTCTAGGTTAGACATTTTATCCCCTCAACCTCTTTAGAGTTGTCAATGACTTGATGTTCCTGGTTGTTTACGCTGCCCGCTGACTTCCCACACTGAGATGTTGAAGCAGATTTTATCATGTTCAACAAATGACATGGACATGGCAATAAATGTATATGTGTCACTAAACCTACTCGAAACCTGTAACTGCTGAGTTTTCAGAAAGTATTTTGTTAATGTTTAAACACGAGTACGTCTTTATACCTACCTCTTCCTTGGTATTCAGTAACCCATGCTTGTCGTAAGTGGCGACTAGCGGGATCGGGTGGTCAGGTTCGTTGACTTGGTTGACACATGTCATCGTATCCCAGTTACGTAGATCGATGCTAATGTGGTTGATCACGGGATAGAGCTACAGAGAGTACAATCACTCATGTGGTAAAATATCATCCTGAATCTCCAAGTAAGATGTTTCTCAAGAAGCTAGATCAAATTGTGGAAAGCAATTGTGGCTTGGAAATTGTGAACATAACCGAAGTAAAAGTAGGTGGAAGAAATAAAAGACTGCGATTTTTTAAATATTTTTAAGAAATCTGATAATCTTATCTTACCTATCAGCAAACATTTGGCGGCTTTAATAATGCTAATCTTCCAAGACGATGAGCGGTGTACGTATGGTATTTGTACGATAACTGTCAGGCTGTTCACAACAAAAGGTCATATTTTCACTTATCTACGAATCCAACAGTATGTCCACCTTCAGGACACCAGCACACACCTACTTGTAATCTATGTGGTATGCGTGTTCTGTGTTGAAGGCAAATTAAGGCTTCAGTAATAATCAAGTAAGTCCGTGTTAACTGGCTTTCAGTATATATGTTGATTTGTGACGATTGTGTTTGCAGAGTTGACTCCTTTCTTCTAGCACTGACGCCACTGGGCACTTTGACAGAGGTTAAAGTCAACTGCAGTGAGCAAAACGCTTGGTTCCTGGACAAGGTAAGGACCTTATAGAGAACAAACTTTATGGATAACAACGTCTTTTATTCGTGAGTGCGACGTTTCGATACAGATYCTTGTATGGTTGTCAAACAGGTATGGTAAGGACGTGTTGACGACGCCTCGTGCCTTCTCATCAAAGTCTTGCCCCACAGCATTACATTACTAGACGTTTGATAGGGATATGCCTCTGGTCAGTCATGTGACACGTGTTAGGGACAACATTCACTCGGTGACATAATCTGGGTTTTGGCAAGGTAACTATCATTCATGCCTTGCCAGCTCCTCTCGGTTGTACGTGAATGAGGGAAGGTTATGACCGTTTGGAAACGTATTTCACTTACATGACGACGTGTCAGCTTTTATGTGGTGGGAAATCCAGAACTACACATTTCTCAGACGTTACAAGATTGGTAGAAACCACGAGAACAGGTATAGTACTGACCAACGATTACGTCATGAAATCATACCTCTCCTCTGAATAGTAGGTCACTGACGTTTGGATTCACCATGCTGTGTTTCAGATTGTGGTAAATAAGGCGAATTTGCTGGAGACCTATACTTTCCATCATAACGACTGGCTAAATGGCACGGTTCGAATCTTTCCAAGTTCTGAGGTGAGCCTTTATCAATTCAATGTATTAACCATTCCATGCTCTACTCGGTATATATTTGCTACATAAAACCGACATTAAAGATAGGATCATACCAAAAAGGGCTGTAAGACCGAACGCATTTCCTGACGCAAATATGTCACAATGGCATTCACTTTCTACAAAAGAAACCCCGTTATAACTACCGTTAAGGCTAATATAGACCAGAATATTTGATGAACAAAAGCACAAAGACATTTTGTAATTAAGTAGCGCAGTATTTGCATTCGTACATATGTTTATTTGCCTCCGCAAAATAACACATCTATTATTCCTTTTCAGTAACAGTGCATGATTGCCAGCATGCAGATCGGTCATACCCATTTTGGGAAACTGATATTTGTCAAATACTGTTAAAAATACAATGCACTGGTCCAGAAGAGCTGCGTTCTGTTTTAATTAAGTTCAGAAAAAGCTGTCTTCGGATATAGAAATATAACTATGATACCTGTGTGTTTCAAAGATTCGAGGGAATTGGGTATTTGATGGTTATTGAATGAGGCTTAAGTTCAACTTCTTGACCAAATTTCCTTGTTTTTGAATAGTGTGATCTAACCAACCGATAGTGCGCAGTGACTGTTAATTTGAAATGCAAGAGTATGCTGCTATCAAATGGGCGTCACGTCGTCGTATAAATGATAACATTTTGATACAACAGTACCCCAACGACGTTAACCACTGATAATAATTACTCAGTTGTTATCCTTGTATTATCTTTGTACTTTATACACCACTATCCCACATAGCAAATGTAAGGCAAAGCTTCAGGGGTATTTTTAATAAACGTGATGATCATAGATATCCTTAGGTATCTTTCTTCAGATCTGGGGCGGTGGGGTAGCCTAATGGTTAAAGCGTTGGCTCGTCACGCGGAAGACACGGGTTCGAATCCCCAAATGGGTACAATGTGTGAAGCCCATTTTTGGTGTCCCCCGCCGTGATGTTGCTGGAATATTGCTAAAAGCGGCGTAAAACCAAATTCAGTCAGTCTGTCAGTTCTTCAGGTCTTGCGGAGATGTGACTGAAGTTTACCGGGACTTCAGGGTGTCGAACTCTTGACTAGACTTGAAAACATCTACTTAAGGTCTGGGGATAGAACATTTAGACAATAAATTGACGTCTCCATGGACACCAATGGATCTGTTTCGTTATGCTCATGAATCAGACTTTCTGTCTGGGTGGGCAAAATCCAAATAAGGCAATCCTTGGCCCTAAGGCGAAGATGTTAACTTGAATATCGACGATCTGATAAATCAATAATCATCAATTTCTTTCCCCTTATTTACCCCCTGACTCTTGAAACAAAGGAGACAGGTGAGACAGACTCGCGTGTTTCATATTTAGGCCCTGTGCGGGTAAGGATAGATTGGGAGTGACACAGCAGACTCTTCACAACGCTCTATGAGTGAATGTCTATGGTTTTACGCCGCCTTTAGCAATATTCCAGCAATATCACGGCGGGGGACACCGGACACTGTACCCATTGTACCCATATGGGGAGTCGAACCAGGGTATTCAGCGTGACGAATGGACGCTTTAACCACTGGGACGTATGACAAGAGGAGTGATTCAAGGTTTTAAGGCGACATACAACTCTTGTTCAGCAGTTGTTCGATCAAGGTGACCACATCCAAGGCATTAGTTAAGCTTTAAAAACACCTTTTTGGTAGACATTTGGATTTTTGTATACAATTGGCTGTTTGTAAATTAATCACAGCACGAGCACCTGGTGTCATCCCTCTTTGATAGTGATTCATAAACAGATGTTAACGATAAAGTGGGTATTGTGCAATCGACAAATTCCAGTGGATGTGGAAGGGTCTTGTCGCTGTCATAAAAAAAGTACTTCCTAAGTGCAGTCTGATGTTTTACACAGTTTCTTTGATCACCGCCGTTTGACAAATCCACTTTGAATGCACTTGTGACAAGGAATTTAGGGGAAAAATGACAATTTTTTGTAGGCCATTAACACCTAGCTGCGTCACCATGTCCTCACCTTGTCCACTTCGGTCATCAGAGAATGGGATTGTCTTGTATGTGTTCGTTTTTCAGAAAAGGGGCATTCATTGAGATTGTTCTCAGTAGCATGGAAAGCTCTTACTATGATTCTCTTACGCCTATCAATCTACAGACTAACGCTCAGTCTCTGAATATATATAATTTTGATATATAAAAAACAGAAAAATCCTTTCAAACTGAAAAGGAACCCCAGGTGGATTCAAAACCTGAGGAATTATATACTTGCTTCATTTAAGGCCTTAGCATTGCAGAAAGGGTTAGGCAGAAGGCAAAATGATATGGTTCAGGGACTGTGAGATAGACAAACGAAAATACAAGGTCGTGCAGCAGGAACAGTGAGTAAGTGAGTGAGTTTAGTTGTACGCCACCTTTAGCAATATTCCAGCTATATCACGGCGGGGGACACCAGAAGGGGCTATACACATTGTACCCATGTGGGCAGTCGAACTAGGCTACCCCATCGCCCCGCAGCAGGAAGACAAGCATGGCACCACTGTAAGACATTGGCGCTCCGACATATATCACTCTGTTGAAACCCTGAATAGGTTCATGGTGAATCTGGGATTCGATTCGTGTGTGTGCGTGTGTGTGTGTGGGTGTGTGTGTGGAGGGGTATTATTTGTTTTTATTTATTTATTTATTTATTTATTAAAATTATTTTTATTTATTTATTTTTATTTTTGTTATTTTTGTTTGTGGGGGGAGGGTGTCATCATTCGTGTTGTACAAGCTACTCCATGAGGTCTTGGAAAGGTAGCACAGTGGTTAAGGTGTGCGCTAGCCACCTTCAGGGCCATGGATCAATGTGTGTCGCGGTGCCAGATTTACTTAACACATGCTAATTAACAGTAATTATATAATCATAAATTAAAGAAAGGAAACACAAACCAATGCCCAC
Source organism: Haliotis laevigata (assembly GCA_008038995.1). Lineage (NCBI taxonomy): Eukaryota > Metazoa > Mollusca > Gastropoda > Lepetellida > Haliotidae > Haliotis > Haliotis laevigata. The sequence goes on along the minus strand of VKKT01008121.1, from coordinate 20,144 downwards.
TGTACGTTTCCGACCAAGCCATAAGCAGATTCTGTGGGCGACCAGTTTAGTTGGTGACATTGTTACACAGCTGATTATCTTCCAATCTGGGACAGATGGCCGGGATCGATTGCCTGATATTCGCAGTAAATATGAACTGAGGTTTGGGTAAGTCGAAATCGAATTCTGCTGAAAAAACTTTCAATTACCTGTCAAAATGGTTTGTGTTAAAAAACTATATTCGTAGCTTTGGGCAGTTAATATGGCAGTGATTGGGCGAGATTGAAAGCATAATGGGCTTTGTTTGGTTCAATTTATAAAAATACGCCAGTGACTGGCTAGATTTTCTAAACTTTTAAACCGACTACTACTACTGCTGCTGCTACTACGCACACCTGCATGTCTCTGTATTATTGAAAAAATCTCGAATGAGAGGTCAGACCTCATTCCACCTAACCTCACCCCAAAAGAGGTACTTGAAATCTATTGAAACAATAGGGGAAATTCAGAGAGATGTGATCTCGAGAAGAAATTGCTTTTCACTGCCTACATCATTCGTCACCACTCGCCCCTTTCCGTAACCTCCATTCGGCCTGTCCCTAAATAACACGAGTTGGTCACGACTGTGCCTACATTAAACGATTTTAAAGGCCTAGTATTTCTTATGTTACATTATTTGTGATGACCTAATGATTTTTATTTCTGATCCTTGAGTTAAGGGGGCGGTGGGGTAGCCTAATGGTTAAAGCGTTGGCTCGTCACGCCGAAGACCCAGG
>VKKT01008119.1:30836-42690 GCA_008038995.1 Haliotis laevigata | reverse complement strand
ATCAGAACATACTTCCGACTCAGTTTCATAGGAATAGATATACTCATAGTATTCTGAAAAAAATGCAATGTTTTTTATGTTTTTACTCCTTCTTTGATAAGAAACATTATTTCCTAACAAAGATTGTCAAAGCATGGTGTAGGTTATCGATATCCGTACAACATTCCATCAAATTTCACCTGGGCGATGTTCCTACTAGCAAAACAGCAGACATGCATTCACTTATCCTGAAGTAAGATATTGCATCAACTACATTCTTCCAGATCACTTACATATCGAGAATGTTCCAAACAACGACAGACATGCCATTTTTACTGTGAATATTTTATCAATGATTGCAATGAGTTCTTCTCAACATCATTCCTTCCTTCCTTCCTTCATTTGCATTCATAGGTAAGACTTTCTTGAAACAGAATTACTTTTGACAAAGGGGAAGACGTATTACACAAGAGAGAGAAAATTACTATTGTCTGTAAATTAGCATCGATACTTTCCTGTGAATATGTAAGATTCGAGGCTCAATAAATTACGATAATAACAATTCAAAAGAATAATAACAATTCGAAGGAACAAGTTCGTGAGCTCGTTCAACGCATGCCGACGAAAGTATACAGCATGTTGCAGAGACCAATGCACATTTCGTTATATTCGTCAGCTCGTTCAACGCATGTTTGTTACAAATATACTTTACTTTAGTGTGATGAGTTTCATTATAGCAGATTTGTTTGATATTTTGGACCGACTGCATCGTTACCTACCTTCGTCATAGCTATCAGAGTCTTGATCTGCCTGGGCCTCCAAGCTATGATTGTAGACATCAGGATCTTCCTGTTGAGCTTCCCGATCGTTGCCTGTGTCTGCTTGTTCAGCTTTTTCTGCACTTGCGTGGTAGGACGAGTCATGATTGTCACTGGCTTCGTATAACCAGACTGTATTAACAATGACGTTGAAATCATGATACGTCAGAGAAATCTAGAGTAATGAAACAGTCTTCATATAATCATTGTATTTTTGAAACATTTACTCGAGTTATCTCAATGTACACCGTGCACATGTACATGAGTAACTTTAAATAACATCTTCCCTCAGTAATACATTTCAGGATGTGCCTGATCTGGTAGTAAAATGGGAAACAAGAACACGGGCTGCCTAAGCGGATCCCAACGAGTGTCATTCAAGGTCACGCCGCACCCAGTCATCGTGCACTACACAGCAAAGTTGGGTTGATTTTGCCAGAATTGCATGGGGTTTGAAAACCAAGCGTGCACCATTAACTGGAAACCTATAATTTTTAAACATATCGATAAACTGGGCTCGAAAATGGGAGCCACCCGCATTGACCATGATACTCGACTGAGTCAGATCGGCAGCCCTTACGTTATCACTTTCAGGATAAAACTCTCCCGGCGTGTACATATTGAAAGTATAATGTAGTGCCTTTGTACATTCAACATGTTCATTATGCTCCCAGGAATAATGAATGGTGAGCCCATTCAATTGCTTCACGCTTTCGATAACATGTCTGGTCAATGCAAAGTAGCTCTCTGCAATCTCAGGTATTACCCATGATGAACCAATATTTAACAAGAGAAACAACCATAAACTATTTATCAATGAAAAACACCACATTTTGTCAGACCCCTGAAATTTTTAAACCTCAAGGTGCGAGCCTTACGCTGAACGAGTTGGATGAAACGTTGAAATAAACCAGTGGAAAAAACACCTTAAGAGTCGACAGGCCCTTAGCAAAAACACTTGGGTTACAGTCGAATGAATTACAACCCCAAACCACCATGACGGGAACGAAATTACCTGATATAGTTCCCTATCGAGAGCTGGGCATTCATCTCGATCACATAAGCACGACTGGTATTATTCAAAGTGAACGTCGAGAGAGTTGTGGTGGTGAAATATGAAACGTACAACGGTAAAACCGAACTTCCCCTTATTACAGTACAAAAAGTTAACACAGGGTGTGATTTCAGAACTGAAAGTGTCCACTTTAGATATAAAGCACCAACCTGTACATATCGGATATCTCAGCGTGACGCTGCATATTAAGAACAATGAACGCTTCAAGACCTGGAAAATGCGCTACCATAGCGCTCTCGGATCTCGGGGTCACGTGAGGATTCGACGACCCTGGATGTTAAAGGCAAGTTATGCCTTAATTAAAAAAAACCTTTACAAGCAAACAGAAGTGACCTCCACTGGCAGTTGTGGTGACCTAGGAGATTTAAATGATGTCGAGACTGGGGGACTCGTAAACAACAATACAATGATAAATGGGTGATGGTCGCAGCCTTCAATGGTGGAGGTGTATGCAATTAAAACGATGTCGAGATAAAGGGTATCTAAAAAAACACCTTGTACCATCTCATCCGTACCAATGATAACCAATGGACGATGATCTCGTTCCAAATCGACTGGCTGCTCGATATCACCGTCATTTCCTGTTTCCTGAGAATAAGGATGATTATGTCACGAAAGGCATCAATAATGGCATTGTGCTGGGAGCTTACATCGCCTCGCAAAGAAGGAGTGTACTCGTGAAAACCATCCCGAGAAAACCAGGTCACATGCTATCAAGAAAACCGTCTCTCTGGGATACGAGTTGGTGACCGAATTCAACTCCGTTGGACTCAAACACATCAATATCACATTTGTGAGATTTACATACAGAGAGACACAACGACTTACATGAGCCTCGAAGGGGTCAATGTGACCTTGGAGAAAAAAATTACACTCACACAAATTTTCCTACCCACGAATATACATCTCATCAGCTTAACGTTTACGCACAAGAGATTGTCGGAAATCCATTGAAGATTATTTCATAAACTATGATAATAGGTCACGTTTCAGGCATTACAAAATGCACTACCATCGTAATCTCCGATCTCAGAGACAAGCGAGGATTCGACAAACACTTAAAAAAACATCTTGTACCATCTTGCACGCACTGATGACAAATGGATGTTGATTGAATCACCCAAAATCGACTGGCTAATTACACTTATCTCCTCTGATATAATCAGAAAAATGGTTATGTCTCCGAAGTAATGAACAACGGGATTATTCTCAAGTCTTTTATTCCAAAATTTCATAATATGATACAAGTTTTGCGAATACCGGCTTATACAGGCAATATGTAAGCACCTACCGACCATACTGCATTTTTGGTATGCAGAATATTAGCAATTGTATTTATTTAACGGCGTTATAAAATTACACACCACACTCATGATAGGGCCTGCTGGGAATGCTACACTTGTTTATCGACTTGTATCTTCTTTGATGATACTTACTGTACCACATATATACATAGGATACATACTACATCAACGAATCTGATTTCAAACTTGTAGTGAACGTAGGTGACGAAAGAGGGAGTTAGTTCTGCATCACATGCGGCTTAGAGGCTTATTTATGGGACTTAAGCCCCCCAGCCACCCTTAAAAACGGCGAGGGTGTCGCACGAGGCATCCTCTGATGTGCCTCCAGGTTAGACCGAGCTTAACATTTGGATTTGATTTAAATGTAGCCACAATATTCGGCGACAACTTTATGGAGTGGGTCTGCCATGAATTCCCGAAGTGGATTAAGCAGTACGGGACATCGCATGCCCGGATCTCGAAGCTGTAATCGATTAACGTATCCATGAGGCGTTGTAACCGTTTGGTACCCACAAGACCTAAACTATCATACAGACTGGTGAATTTCCCTCGACTGATCACTCGACGCAGGGCAGCATAAATATCGAGGTCCTGGATGTCCACCTCGACGCGTCTGAACAACCGTTTCTCGATCAATCACCACATGCTAATAATGAGACAGACGAATCTTTAATAAGGGGACAATGCCGTGTCGTGAGGGACGATTTGTAATTCCTCTCGGACGAATCCCCTACCCGGTCCGTCTTGCAAGTAATACAAATTTGGTTCGTCGTCTTTGATATCCACTCGGTCGACGTGGTACGTTTTCATGGACCATACAGGGTCTGTGGCACGACGTTTGTCTCCTTCTTCGAGTTCACCAGGCTGGTACAGATACCTCACCACGACCCGGTCCGGTAGTTTTTTCTCTCGACCGTGACGCTTTGGTGCAGCCAATTCGGTCGTCACGGATTCATTCGAATGGCTTTGATGGGTTTTTTATCGAGGAGTCAAGTGACTTCACGGTAAGCATACCACCAATCCCGTCGATCGTTTTTCTCGGTTGACCATCTCTCAGGCATACTGATGTCTGAACAAACGCTAGGCTAAAGTCCTGTTGAATCTTTTGATGATTGCATGGCTTCAGTGAGCTCCAGCCATGCTCCGTCTCACCTGGACTTTATGCTTCGATAACAGCAGCAACACAGCTCCCATGAACTCGCGTCAGGGATCAACTTGTAATTCGGTCGGCCAGGTCAAGGGACTGCGTTTGTAGATACGTTCTAAGGCCTTAGCAACTTGACTTGAATCTTTGGTCGTTAATGGCTCGGCTTCCTTGTAGCGACTGGCAACTTCCATGACGGTCAGGGCGTACTTGTCGGTTTTGTTTCTCACCCTGTCGTGTGGGAGAAACAGGAGGTTGGCTTGATCGGTACGATTGGGTACAGAAATGTCAAACTTTTTCTCGGGATGTATCGGCGAGTCGGCAGGTACACTTGCCAGATGGCTTGTTTTTTAGGCCAAGCTTTGGCGGTATCCTCGGAGATGCGAACTGCTTTGGCTAGCTTCGGGATGGCGCCCACACCTTTCCAGTAACCCCGGGGGCTGTAGTAAACCTCGATGATGTATACACGCTATTATCCATTCAATAGTCTGTCTAGACTTCAACACACCGAGTGGAGTCTCGGAAACTCCCAACGCGTCGAGGACTAGACAGACTGTTGGTATCCATAGCCATAAGTGTGGATACCATCGTTCGCAATCCACCGTTTTGTATCCATGGGCGACAGCAACGTCTTGTTGAGAGTGATGCCGTAGATGGTGTGTTTGTTGCTCCTCAACACGTTCATGGGATGTTTGAACGTGCGTTTATCGAAGACAGCCTGTTTGAAGAGGGTGTGTTTGATGAGCTGTTTCACCACGTATTTCTTGACCCCTTTCGCCTTTCGGATTTCCCCGTTGTTGGCTTCAGGATGGAATACATCTTGGGTCTCAATCTGACGTATTCTGCGATGGGTGTTCCCGCGCATTCATCCTTCATCTTGCCGAGGACCTTTTAATTGGTTGTGCTGTGTAGGTCGTGGCCTGGGGGGTAATCGCTGGTGTCGTACAAATCGATGTGTTTTGCCATGTCCTCGTACATGTCCTCGGTGCGTATATTCAACAACAAGTAATCCGTGTCCAGCAGCTTGCATCGATAACCGTACTGTGGTTTGAGTCGGTTGTAGTAGAAATCGTACATGAGGTGTTTGGAGAGAATGCTCATCCCGACGTAGACGGGTCGGTTGAGCTTGATGTGGCTTTTGTTCATGTGCAAAGCCGCCAAGTCGTTATTGAATAGCTTGCTCCGGTTGAAGGCCGGGCTGGCGATGAGTTTCCTGAGTTTTTCTGCCTCGTGAGATCGCACGAGTTTGACCGTCAGCCGTTTTCTCAAGTTTTCCATGGTTTTGCCGAACACCGAGTTGTTCATCAGTTTGTAGAGGCTTTTCTCGAAGTCGCTGGTGGCCTGTTTTCTCAGCTCAGTGTTCAACCTAATGTAAGGTTCCATCCAGGGACTTTGATCGAATTGCAGCACCTGATGTATTTTGGTCAGCTTCATGCCCAGCGACAGGTACAGTTGCAGATTCCGATAGTGCACCACGTACTTGGTCTTGTGCATCAAGTTCGGAACGAGTTTTTCCACGTTGGCCAGTTGGCGATGCTCATGATATCGATCTCATCGTTCAACCACTCGAACCTGCCTTTGGGCAGAGACTGGCTTATGGTCCAGCCGTACAGGTTGTTGGCGTCGAGATACAGGAGATGGTTGGTGAGCTTGCTGGAGTGGTAGCCTTCCACGTATTTGTTGTGGGCTTTCGCCTACCGTTTGGAGACCATGGAAATCCCACCGCGCATGCCTATTTCGATGAACAGGTGCATTTCGTAATCCCTGAGCAATTCCAGTTTGACTCCGGTTTTCTTCAAGAGCACATCCCAAGAGAGACCGGGGCTGGTTAGTACCAGGCGGGGTCGAGTCGATACTGTTTCAAACACGTCGTTCTGAATGTCTCGAACACGTCGGCCAGCAGGAGCACGTCCGTTTTCAAGTACAGGTCGTGGTAGTCGCCCAGATTCTCGATACCCAGTTTGTTCCACACGTTCTGATCGTGGTCGTAATCGTCCTGGGAGTTATGGGATTCAGTCAAGTTGCTGTAAAATCGGTCGATGGGAGGTAGTTGGGTCTCATCGAACTTGGGCCAATCACCCATGTACTCGTACGGGTACACGCCCTTTTTTGAGCAGCAGAGGTCGAGTCGCCTCATGGGTGTATCGATGGGTGATGGCGAAGGTATCGTTGGCCTTGACCAAACTTTCGAGCAATGACAGGAGGAACTGAGCACTATCGATAAATCTCAGACTGTTGAGCGAGAACAAGATGTATTTCTCCATGTTGGGGATGCACTTGATATCGCCATCGATGTTCGATATAGCCTGCATGATCAAGTGAGCATCGTACCCTCTCAAATTGTGGAAGACTACAGGGATGTTGATTTTGTGGGGATCGATTCTAAGTTTTAAGTTGCACGCGCTGTGAACGGCACCTCGGTACCGGTCGGTGATGTGATAATGATCTCTCATGACATCCCTGTTCAGGGGTTGGTCGCACACGTGGCAACACTTAGCATGCTTGTGAGCGAGTTCATCCTCCGGCATCATATTCATGGGAGCAGGATCCGACAACGCTTCCCTGATGTTTTTCTCTTCGCATTGTAAGAACATGAGAAACGTTTCAGCCACGTCTGGACCTCGGTAGATCACTGGAGTCTCCGTTTCACCGTCGCATCGAACGACCACGTACATGAACTCGCAGGCTTGGTGTTCTTGCGTTTTGTAAGTAAAACTTTTTTGTTGGGATGGTGCGATGTGGTCGACCCGTTTGATGAGTGCTTCGAAGTCGGCGTAAATGACGTAAGGCACGGGCATTTGATGTTTCTTTTCTCTTTGCGTCGATTGATCGTACAACAGTCTGCTCAGACTTTCAATATGTGTATTGTGATACTTACACTCTTTTTCGGTCATAAATAAATTGATTCTGCCCACATCATCGGGCATGGAGCTGATTCGGTGTACAATGGTCGCATTGCCTTTGTGACCGAAGACGTTGATGGCTAAATGGTTTATTTTTTCGAATCGGGTCCAGTAGGAAATGGGTGTGCCCATCGTCTTCGGGGTAGCTCGAAGGTCTGTTCTTATTAATAGCTACTGGAAATAAGCCAGCTCTCACCGACTATACTGTACAAGCATTGTCTTTATTTTTAATGTTATTAATGGCTTTTTTATTTCTTTAGTAAGGTGGCAAGTCTAGGTACGATCCGCCTTTGAACGGTACATAGTTTGCTACGTCCAAAAAGATGGTGTTGACACTTCCCGCCACCCACCCGGAGCCCCTGTACGTCTATCGTTCCAGCGATTCTTGTATTTTTTGTAGTGAGGTATCGAGGGTCAAAGGGATCAAGTGGGAATGAAGTACGACTTCCTGCTTGCCTCTGAAATAAGGCTGGATAGACTCGGTGCTGCCATCTGTCTGCTGTTTGTTGAGCGACATGTGGATGGTCAACTGGTATTTGATACGTTTTAAATCATCAAACTCTTCTTCGACTTTGTCGACGATGAGGGGTCTGAGGCTGTTGACGTCGTTGTTAGACTGGACGATCATTTTCCAGCCTCTCAGATACTTACCCACGGCATGGTCTGTCGGGACGAATCTCAACTACACCGGCTCGAAGTCTTCCAGCAAGGTGAGCAGTTGGGCTTTCCTCATGAGAGAACAACCCTTCAATCCACGTTCTTTAGCTCGGAGTTTGAGGTCTCGCACAGTAGGGGGTTTGACATATTTCATGTCAAGCAAGGTGAGCAGTTGGGGTTTCCTCATGCGAGAATAACCCATCAATCCACAACTTTTAGTGATAGCTTGGAGTTTGCTGACGGACCATCGAGTGCTGAACTAGGAAACCACGTTGGCCGACAGGATCCAAACGTTGTTCCAGGAGCAAGGGATCACCATCCCCAGCATTCTGACGGCTTTGGGCTTCATCGTCTCGACCCTTGTCTTAGCGCTGACGGGCGGCGACGTCAGAGACTGGATGAAAAAACAGTTGAAATCGCTTGGGGAAGCCTTGGGGAGACTGGTGGGCAAAGCCGCCAAGGCCCTGCCCGCCATCTTGGGTAGCATCGTGTCCTGCTTGCTGGGCTTGTTGGTGAATAACTTGTTTGAGTGGCATTTTAGAAGTTGAGACGTACAAAACGAAAATAAAGAAGTTGTTATCCATAAAACTTGTTATATATTGTTGGTGAAAACGGTCACGTGGCTCGGTCAGAACCTGTTGGCAGTCGTCGTCGGCTAGGTCGGTCTGGTCCACAACCCCATGGCAATCCCGCCGACCACGAGAGCTCTTTTGTATCGAGGTGTTGCTGATGTTCGACCTCCTTGCGTGGTGATAGGCGTGGTGGTGTGGGTCGGATGCTGGGCTCTCGTGCTGGTGGCGGAGTTACGATCCCCCTTTCACCGGTATGCTTTGGTGGTGGGACGTGAATCACGTTGACATCTGGATTGACGCCCAGTTTCTGATTGGCAGTCGGGATGACAATTTCGTTGTTGTAGCCCACCACTTTGTTGATCCTCAGTCACATGTCACTTGGAGCCATGTACAGTCCCATGCCGAACGCGTAGTCGACTTTTGACCGGGCGTATTCCAACGTGTCCTGTTATCGCTTGATGGCTGTCGGTAAATCCACCGGTCTGGCGATGGCGTCCTCGACATTCACCACAAACTGTTTCTGCGCGTCGTAGGCTGTCCCTTCACCGAGGATGCCGGAACGCGTCTGTGCCTGCGAGACCAGCAGTGCCCACACGTATGTTCGAATCGAACCCTTTCGACGTGTCCAACATATATACTTTCCAATCGTCTTCAACGTAGGGGGGCTGCACCACCTTTTGAACAGTGAAACTGGTACCACTCGTAAAATTCATACGATCATCTCGGCATTCATTAATTTCCAGAGCAAAATCCCGACGCAGCTGACCTTTTCTCACTATATAATCACTGACTTCCTTCATGGATCACCCTCCGCTTTACGGAATACCCATCCCGTGGTTCAATCCTCCAGGTACACGCCAATCCGTTTTTGGATCAATTTCGAATTCACCGCAAATCCGTTCATAAGCCAGGCGATCGTACGGATTGTCCAATGCATCCCACGCCTTGTCCTGTGGAAGCGGGGCACTGATTTCAGGATGCGCCTGATCTGATAGTACACATGAAAATAAAACAAGGATTGACTCAGTTCATCATGAAGCGTGTTGTTCAATGGGACACCACATCACGTCGTCGAACACCACACGCCGAAATTGAATTGATTCTGCCAGAATTGCATCGGGTTGTTAAACCATGTGTGGACCGTCAGCCTATACTTTTCAAAGACATTGATAAATCGAACATGAAAGTGGGAACCCTCCTTCCCAATCAGCACGATCGTCACGTGCGTGAGATCGGTAGCACTTATATTATCGATTTTAGAAGATAATAGTTCCGGCTGGTACTTCCACGAGTTGTCCGACGGTAATTACAGCGTGTGCATGCTCAACGACAAAATTTTCAAACCGATGGGAGCCAGCCTCAACCTCAACGAGTCTAATGGCACGCTGACATTCATGAATGGGGAAAAACCCATCCAATTCGGTAGGCCCTTGGCGAGAACGCTCGGGTTTCTGTCAAACAACGTACAACCCCGAGACACCGTCATGACTTCTAAATTACCGAACCTCGTGGTCTATCACGAAGTATACATTCATCTCGACCTGGTAAGCACGACGGACAACATTCAGGGTGAACGCCCTTCCACGCTGCTGAGATCCATGCCTGTCAAAACGGAAAAGTGCAACAACGGCAGAACGGAATCGTTTTTGACCTTACAGTACAAAAAGTTAATGTGGGGCAACATCACGGACCTCAAACTATCCGTTTCAGATATAAGACATAAACCCATACATATAGGCTATCTAAGCACCACGTTGCACATCAAACAACCATGACTCAAGCTTCGGGTTCCGGAACGGCCATGCGATTGAGAAAATGCCCTACCACAGGGATCTCCGGCCTCGGGGACACGCGCGGCTTCGACGAACCCGGGGTATCCGGCCATGGACGACGTGGCTCAAACGCTCAAAACTGTGGATGGATGTCGGTTGTGACAGATCGGCGAAATCAAACACCAATTGGAGTGAAAACGCGACTCGCGTCTCGGATTGCACAAAAAATACCATCAAGCCGTCTATGTCATGGACGATGTGGACACATCTCTCGTGGCAGCTGGCATGGGATTGGGCGTAGCAGGAGTCGGCTTATTATCCACCATCATGGCCGCAACCGTCATCCTCGGGTTAGAAATAGCTGCCGGGGTATCGGGGTTGGCGGGAGTAACAATGAAATTCATTTTGCGTCATCTGCAATGGAAGACCTTAAAACATGACGAGATCAGGGTTCTGGCCAAAGCCAAGCTAAACACGATCGACGATCATATTTCCACCGCGATCACCGATAGCAAAATCTCAGAGGAAGAGTTTCGTTTGGTGATGTCGGAAATTGCCAAATACCGCCGCATGAAAGAACCGATTCGAACCAAGACTCGGAAAACTGCTGGCATCAGCGAAGACGAGAAAAAAAATCTCATAGAACAAGGCCGACAACAAATCATTCAAACCTTCCTGACCCAGAACAAAGATACCACAAAAAATTCACGTTAAACTGCTTTGTAGATGGGAAGATAACCTAAAAAAAATGTGCTGATTGACTAATGTGTTTCTTAGCCCTTAAATTCCTGTCCGCAGTTTTTACACGTACAAAAAATAGTAGCGGGCTCGTCTAAAGACCACGTTTGAACTTCGCGATACACACATTCTCGAGCATGACAACTGAGACAGCGATACATTTTAGACGTTTTTTCAACAATTTTTTGTTGATTCCGCGAAATAATGTCTTGTCATTCTTCGTAATTCGCTCGTGGATTTGATTAAATCGTGGAAAGAAATCCTACTTTAGCGGGGATAATTGATGATCGAGATATTGATCGATTAAATACGGACCCCATAACTGACACGTTTCGGACAGGGGATCGAGATTAGCATTAACCTCGCCGCATGTAGATGGATACCGCCGCACGAACCCCATAGCATCCCAATTGCGTATGATCATCATAGTACCTTTTTACAATGATCGATCGTTGCCGAATAACACTATGTTTCTATTTTGCACGCCAGCATGAAAGCCTTAGCTCGTTGATGATGAAATCGCTTATCATGAAGAAACGAGTCGTAAAACAATCGATGAATACCATCGCGCTGATGCGTTATTTCAAACGGCCGTTTTTTATGTTTGACGATGATATTGGCGAATAAGTACATCATCATTGTTTAAAAGCGGTTTGCATATCAACGTGATGAGCCATTGTAATTCGCCATTGTAATTCGTCATCGGTAGACCCTACGTGATCTAAAATAGGAAGTCCCGTGTAGCTCTGGCAGTATGGGCCCAGGCGTTATCATGCTGAAAAATGTTCCGGTGACGTGCGAAATGTGGTATGACGTGGGGTCTGAGAGCCTGGTCGATGTAGCGCACCGCTGTGATGCCACCTCCTCTCCCTGGAACAAGGTTCTGGAACAC
>VKKT01008115.1:6840-21516 GCA_008038995.1 Haliotis laevigata | reverse complement strand
CATGTGTTTCTGTCTAGAATCTTCCTTTCGTGAAAACGTGTACCATGTTGAAGCGATCGGCAAACAAATATTACACTTTTTAGGTCAAAATTACACTTTTTGACGTCTAGTATTGCACTTAGGCCCAAAATAGGGTTGGCATCTCTGAGTAAGAGATACTTGTCCAGTCTTTATAGGTTTCTGTAATGGTAACACACCATTCATCCAATGTCCTTACACCACAGAACTCATGTCAAGAATCATTTGGCACTAAAAAGCAGTTTCTGAAAATTTGATTCATAAATTTTTCCAAGAGATTTTGAGTGACATATTTTCTAAATAGTTTTTAAGACGTGGGTAATTTGTTGGAATTGGTGGTGTGTATTAGCAATCTTGATTTGTTCTGTCATGAGGTTGCGGACTCTCCCAGCAACAAGAGACGAGTGGAAATTTATTTCATAATTATCACTACTCAGAGCTAGAGCTAGTGTTCACCCACTAGTACCAATGTTTCAAAATCTCAAACAACAGTCTCAGCCTTGGGATTACACTTTTTCAGTAATGAACAAATTCTAATATTTTTTAGTTAGGCACCAAATCGTCCGTAGACAAAGTCATCAAGCAATCCCACCTGGCAAACGAAGCTCCTGCTGGAGAGGGTTATATTGCTGCCTTTTGTGTGCAGACTACTGTAGGTTCAAATCCTGTATGGGACTCAACCCAAAAAGGTCATAAAATCATAGCTAAGAAGGTGCACAAGTAATGTAGAAATTGATATAGCATGAGACCACTGTTTAACGAGATATCTTGTATTCATAGTGATAGCCTTGTCTCTAGTGTGTTTTAACAACAGTTTCAGCCATCGAAGGATTCACGAAACATTGTTTTGGACAAAATAATCAGTTAGCACAGACTTCATACAATGACTTTCCCACCTTCCCATATGGCTTACCTGGAATATCTGTGACTATGTGTCTTTGACAAGCAGACAGTCACATTGTTTCTTTGTTTAATGCTAATAGTCTTGAAAAGGTCATCCATTTCATCCTGAAGATCAACACAGTGTAATTGTATGACCCATGACCAGTCATATTTGATTTATATTCTCCATGTTACCATGACCTGTCAATCATGCTCAATCTTCAGCATTTGCGAATTACCTCCCCTTACTTTCTAATTTGAATTGTCTCTCTTCAAGTTCAAGTTAATTCAAAATCACCCACCTACTTTACACACATTTGCAGTAAATACCCCTTTTTTTCTTTTTAAACAGTTTGAAGTCACTATCCCTTTTTTTTCATAGCTTTTTGAAGTCCGTGCCCTGTTCTTTCATGCTCATTTCAGAGACCATATCATAGATGGTCTCTGCTCAGTTAAAGTTACTGCCTATATTTTTTCATATACATTCTCTTACTTTTCAAGCATTTTGAAATAACCGTCACTTACTTTTCAAGCATTTTGAAATTTCCCCCTTATATATTTCAAACTAACATGTTCTTCCTCTCAAGCTTGTTATAAATATCCCCTCTTGTTCATGAGCATTGTGGGAGTTGTACCAGATTCATGCACTGTGGATGGATGCCATTAGACTGGCAGCTGCTGTCCTCTCACGCTTGTTTTAACCGCATTTTGCTTTACTTTTCGTCTGGATTCCCACATGAGGAGAACTCTGCCTCTCGTGTCCACTCTAGATAATAGTACTAAGGTGACTACTGACTATTCCTTCTCTGGTCAAGTACAGGTACGACGTTTCCATGGAACATCTAAATAAGTTTCATAAAATAATTTTTTATCATTTTAAATTACATGTACACTGTATGTTGTAAAATATACTGTTTTCTGAAACTGTCGTGTTTAATACATTTGTTTTTGTGAAGTAGTTGTGTTGAAAACAGTATTTTGTACCTACCTTGAGATAGTTTTTACATCGACCTGAAGTGTAATGTGTGAGAAACTTTTGGGCCAAATTGTAAATATTGATGAAATTTGGATTTGTAAAATAAAACCATTGAATGAAAATGCCAATTTTAGGTATATGAAAAGATAGAAGATACAAAGACAGTATTGAGTGTCTGCTTCAGGTTCCATTGAAGAATAGCAACCAGTATTTGACCACTGAGTGATTGTTATATACTATTATACCCACATCACTAGTAATGTCTTCATTGCACTGCAGATGTACATTGTCAAAGTTTTTCTCGCTATCATCATTCTCCTTTCATGTGAAGAAAGTTAGGTTTGAAGAACAGTAGTATATAGAATTAGTTGTAGGGAACATGTCTTGATGCCTGTAGTATACAGAACTAGTTGTGTGATAGGTAGTAGTATACTGAACTAGGAATAAGGGCAGAGCAGGAAGAAACATGGTGGGAAAACTAGCAGGAAATATTTTCAAAATTGTTATATCAGTAAATTCTATTATTTGTTCTGAGGTAGATGTCTCTTAAATGTTTTGTGTGAATTCGGTCCTGTGTTAGTAGTTTTATGTAGATATTATTTCATATTTTTGAGAGATACAGAAAACATTGTAGTTCAGCTATTTCATTCCCCTGCTTTCTGTGATAAGTTGCGTTGTTTTAAATCATCGATCATGTTGTGTACTTGTAGCAATACAGCTGCACCATCAGTCTGTCAGACAGTCATCGTGTCAATTTGTTTATCAGTCTTCTGGTCAGTTAGACAGTCTGTCAGTCGGTTCATCATCTCGACACAACAACCGACGTTTCCCAGATCAGTTCCTGCATGTCATCTTTGTGTTATTTTCAGAGAGGAAAACGCTTTAATCAGAGCTAAGTCAGTTTAAACAGACATTACTCCCACCAATCAAAAGCTTTGACAATGTATTGACCTTGTGTTGACCTTGTTGGCTACCATTATTATTTAGCTGTTGCACTTTCCTTGGTTGCCATGTTGTTCTGCTTGATATGTTTCAGTTTCAGCCTTGGTTCTGTTTGGCATGGAATTTGTTGAAAGCTTGTGTATCGGGGACTTTGTCTGTCTGAATTGTGTCCGACTCTCTGTCCGTGTCCATGTTTGTATCTCTGTCTTTGTCCGAGTCTGAGTGTGAGTGTGAGATTAGACAGTGATCTTAAGCTACTTGTAACAGCAGCAGAGGTGATGAAATCAGAGTGGTCATATCCAAATGGATATGAAAGTGGAACAGTCCAGATTGTTTGGGGATGAGTTCCTATACAGCTTGAGCAGTTTACCAACAAATCAGCCAGCTGCCTTCCATCACCTCATTATCCTGAAAAATGGTCCAAACAATCATTTTTCGTCGTCATAACATGCGACTTAATAAATCAGGTGATCGATGAATCCGAATGATCTCCACATGAGTCACTGGACTGTCTGGCCCTGACTCCATTGTAGCAGGCCACTACTGTCATATTGCCGAAATAGTACTGAATGGGTGTTAAAAAATAAAATGTACAGCCTTCTTGTGCCTGCAAGGCAAACATGTCAAAAGTGTTGTATCTATCCATCTTCAAACAACCAATGTTTGTCATTTTCAACATGCCTGTGTTTGTCAGTGGGAATCATTCATCACAGTTGGTAAAAAAAACACCCTGTAATAAACTATCTGTTTATTGAATGTAATAAAACGGGTGAATAGAATAACACTTACGTAAAATTAAAACACAATCTTGTGTTTATGAAGTAAATAACACAAACACCAATTTGTGTCTGTAATAACAAGAAATCAGTCTGTGAACAGCCAACATACACGTACAAGAGACATTGTACGTTTATCTTACTTCAACAAAACTCAAATTAGGACACTTATTTGTTTGGACTGTCTGAAACGTAATTATCTCAGCAGGTGTAGTCCCATTATAACACTGGGAGAATGTCATGGATTTTGTGCTGATTCTGGGTTAAAATAGCTAGGTTCCTTGTGCTAACTAACACTTTGTCTCTGCAAAAATCCAGTAGAAGCAAATGAATCCATTCAAACTGAAAATGTGCCCCAGTGAGATCGCTAAATGAACCTCAGGAAAATCAATAACCTTGTTTTAGGATATTGTATTACAGGCAGTTCTAGGGGAAAGGGAAAGTAATATGAGACAGTGTTTTAGGTGCCAATCAAATACTGATCATCTTCAGTGTATGAAATAAGCCAGAAACCCAGCCAGACATCAAGGCTGGTAACTTCAAAATATAACCAGCCCACATGGAATTTAACCAGACCAGACATCAAGATATGGTGAACTTACTCAGATGTATGGAACATCTCAAATTTTTACCAGACCATCGGGCTGTCTTGCTGTAAATTTTGACCTTCCGTCAGAAATCTAGCCCGTCTCGGTCGGTCGGACGGGCCTTATTTCATACCATCGGGCTGGCTTGCTGTAAATTTTGACCGTCCATCAGAAATCTAGCCCATCTTGGGCGGTTGGACGGGCCTTATTTCATATCATCGGGCTGGCTTGCTGTAAATTTTGACCGTCCGTCAGAAATCTAGCACGTCTCGGGCGGTCAGACGTGCCTTATTTCATACACTGTCATTTTAAAAGATGACTTGATGTACCTGGCTAATCACGGTGTTGATTGTATGTCATCATACCTTGACAGGCTGGATTGTTCTTCATAACATCAATCACTGGATTGTCTGGTCACGACCTGATCGTTTTATGACAAGCTAATATATCAGGAACATATGAGGTTTTAAGTACCACATGCACACATGTAAAAATGATGGAGGTCACACAAGTCTATTTAGCCTGGATTCCTGATAATGGTTTATAGCTTATGTAGATATCTGAACATATACCATGACATACTTTCAGTGCCTTCTCTGAGTATGACTTCGTGGATTCTGGTTTGTGCAGGTGTGGGGTATGTGTACTTGTGTTGACATGGGTGTGTGGAATGACAGGACAGATTTATGTGTTACTTATATATGAGGAGTACAATTCCACCTCAAGCACTTTATTGGATGAGAATAAATCAAGACCAGAACCGACAGTTTAGTTATCCTGGGTCAAGGAGTTAAAAACCTGAACAAGACATTGAACTTGGAGTGGGTGTGCCTGTTGCCCAGATTCAGAGTACACTGTATATTCTGAATGTCAGACTTCTTAATGTCCAGTACATGTTGATGAATATGTCTTTTCACAACCACATGGTCAGTGGGCAAAACAGAAGGGGTAATGATAAAACCATATTAAGCCATTTCTTTAGGCATATTCTGCATGAGTTTTGAGAAAAAAAGAAACCTCAAATATCCCTGCTGAGGATAGTCGTTGAGATTAAAGGGTTTCATCCTTTCCAATCTCTTCTGATTATAATACATTGACAGGTAAGATCGTAAGTTGAAAGGTCTGTTCCTAGAGGGTAAACATTTATGAAATCTTACTATCGGTCATCAGTTATGATGTATGATCAGTAAAAAATTTTTAGTGGTTGCACAGGGTCATCTGGCTGTTCATGCTATCGTCCACTGGTTCTCCAGGAACTCTTTGTATCAACCTCTGGTCTACCTGGTTCTTCCAGCTGTAAACCAATGTAGCTATCAGTTCTGTCAGTCTGTGGTACCGCTAGCTATTTATGGTACAAATCACTGGTGCCCCAGGCAGTTCATCACCTACAGGTTCCCCAGACTGTTCATGCTATGAAACCCGTTAGATCCGGGTTAGAATTTGGTTTTCAGCAACCAATGCTTGTTGTAAGAGGCAACTAACAGGATCGGGTGTTCAGGCCTGTTGACTTGGTTGACATATGTCGTCGTATCCTAATTGCATAGATCGATGCCCCTGATGTTGATCACTGAATTATCTGGTCCAGACTCGATTATCATGCTATAAAGGTCTGGTTCACCTGGCTGTTATCGCAATGTTACCACATGGGTTCTCATGACATCAACCAACAGTCAACAGTAGGCGATTGGTTACCCTTATTGTTAAAGAGTAGGCAAAATTTCCACCAACAGTGAAGACTGTATGTATTCCCCTACCTTGACTTGATGGGATTGTTGTACGAAACTGCTCCCAAATGTAGATGGTATATGTAACAGTCATTGAATGTAAAGGTCAAGGTCAATTCAGCAGCAAACCAGAGAGTCCCTCAGGGGAAGTGTTGTAATTAAATATATGTCATTATTTGAGAAATATGTGTTCAGTGTCTGTGTTCGTTCCGATACTGCATGACTTAATTACTCCTAAGTTGAAGCAGTGTTTGTTGAAGCAGTTATTGTTCGTGCAAGATGGCATGCAGAATGACTTGATTGTAAAAATCATTTGTAACAGGTTACTTAATAAGTTCTTTTTCAAGATTAGGCTGCATTGCATGATGGGAAATTTTCATTTTAAACCTTTCATAAATTATGTTGAAGGAATATAAATAATGTTTTCAATCATAAAGATGTCAAAACTGAGATCTGATCAATTTCTGTGCACAGGTTAGACAATATATGATAACGGATATCATAGTGGATTTAATTTTTACTGAAAAATTTGTTTAATAAATGGAATGATTATGCATGGTATTACTAAATGAGATTAAAGTGTAAAAATAAAAAGGACTTAATTACATTTTTGCTTTCTTTCATAAGTAGCGAGAAAAGCTTCGACAAATGAAACAGTGTTCGTAAGTACTGCACTCAAGATATACATATCCCAGCATGCAGCCCCTGTTGGTAAACATACACATACAGCCCCTCAGGAAGTGGCTTTTGTAAGACATCATGTAACTCAGGAAGCTCTGATATGTGAGATGATAAAAGCTGGACGCAGTTAGAAGCTATTCTGACATCTGGTGTGAGAAAAACAGCAGCACTGTCATGATGATGGGACCTACAATCTCATCCTATTGTGTGCAGGGGAGATAACCGGTCACGTGGAGGAAGGTGCGGGGGAGATAATTTGCATTGTGGATGCAGGTGCAGGGGAGATGTACAGGAAGGTGCAGGGGAGATAACTGGTGATGTAGAGGAGTGTGCAGGGGAGATAACTACAGGGGCCAAAAAAAGGTGCAGGGGAGATAACTGCATAAGTGTCAGCAAGATGAAGATGCAGGGGAGGAAACTCTTGTGTCAAATGGAAGTACAGGGTAGGTAACTGTGAGGCAAATGGAGGTCCAGTGGAGATAACTAGTGGTGTAGGCACTAGGTGAAGTTTACACAGCTGTAGTCAGTTTGCAGAGACCTCTAAAATATTGCTGCAACCAGTCACACCTCTGCACTGTTATACTTGCAAGCGACTGACCATTATGATTACAACCAAGGACTATTTTTCCGACACATAATTTTTAGGCTGTCAATTTTAACCATCATGTTATCAGTTTCGTGAGAATGTATGGAATCTCAAATCAGTCTGACAAATTAAGAACACATCTGGGACATAGACAGTTGTAACATTTTGCCAGTTTACTGTAAGGATATTCTCAAAGACATTTACAAAAAGATAAAGGTCTCTCCAAGATTTTTGTTATGGCCTTATGCACACTAAAGCAATCCTACTGGGACAATAACAAAGGTGTCACAACCTGAGAAGGAGCTTGAGAAACTATGTCACAGGGTTGATAGTCCATTTGTGGCAACAAAGGAACACACAGAGAATGCAGTGACCACAACTGCTCCATTGGTCAAATCAATCTTTACTCATTGCTGAAGTATCACTTCCTTGGTCTTCATCTTGATTTTAGGTTCATGATGGTTCTGGGGCTTTATCTGTATTTGAGTTCGCTAGGGTAAAGCTAGGGTTGTCAAGGAAGACTACATCTAGGTCTGGTGTAGGTGCAGCTAGGGTTGTCAAGGAGGACTACATCTAGGTCTGGTGTAGGTGCAGCTAGGGTTATCAGGGAGGGCTACATCTAGGTCTGGTGTTGGTGCAGCTAGGGTAGTACTGGAGGGCGGTATCTATGTCTGGTGTAGGTGCAGCTAAGGTTATCAGGGAGGGCTACATCTAGGTCTGGTGTAGGTGCAGCTAGGGTAGTACTGGAGGGCGGTATCTAAGTCTGGTGTAGGTGCAGCTAAGGTTATCAGGGAGGGCTACATCTAGGTCTGGTGTTGGTGCAGCTAGGGTTGTCCAGGAGGGCTGCTTCCTGGTCTGGTGTAGGTGCAGCTAGGGTTGTAAAGGAGGGCAGCATCTAGGGTTGTCAAGGAGGGTTGTATCTAGGTCTGGTGTAGGTGCGGCTAAGGTTGTCAAGGAGGGCTGCATCCAGGTCTGGTACAGCAATGGTTGTCAAGGAGGGTGGTATCTAAGTCTGGTGTAGGTGCATCTAGGGTTGTCAAGGAGGGCTGCATCCAGGTCTGGTACAGCAATGGTTGTCAAGGAGGGTGGTATCTAGGTCTGATGTAGGTGCAGCTAGGGTTGTTAAGGAGGGCTGTATCTAGGTCTGGTGTAGGTGCAGCTAGGGTTGTCAAGGAGGGCTGCATCCAGGTCTAGTACAGCGAGGGTTGTCAAGGAGGGCGGTATCTAGGTCTAGTGTAGGTACAGCTAAGGCTGTCCTGGAGGGTTGTATTCAGGTCTGATGTAGATACAGCTAAGGTTGTCAAGGAGGGCTGCATCTAGGTCTGATGTAGGTACAGCTAAGGTTGTCAAGGAGGGCTGCATCCAGGTCTAGTACAGCTAAGGATGTGAAGGAGGGCTACATATAGGTGTGGTGTAGGTGCAGCTAAGGTTGCAAAGGAGGGATGCATCCAGGTCTTGTGTAGGTACAGCTAAGGTTGTCAAGAGGAATGCATGATGGTTGCAATTTGGTGAAGTGTAGGTGCAGCTAATGCCATTCATGAGGCATGCATCTAGTGATGTGTAGGTACAGCTACGATTTTTCATTAGGGTTGCATCTTGTTTGGTGTAGGTGCAGCTGAGGTTGTTCAGGACGACTGCAGGTGAGGGTTTTCAGGAGTGCGCAGCTAGGGTTGTCCAGGAGGGTTGTATTTTGTGTGGTAAAGCTGCTGCTAGGATTGTTGAAGAAGACTGCATCCAGGTGTAATATGTCATATTTCTTATTGTGAGATGAGTGATTGCCTGGTGACTGATGAGTTTTGATGTGATCAGCACAGATCAACACTTTATATCCTTCTGTTGGTTTATTTTTGTTTTATTGTTCCTTTCAGTCCCTACCGGGCCACGACGGGGAGACATCCCTTGGGCAGTGAACTACAGTCGAAAGTAGACACAGCCTTCAATAAGAACAGTCGACTGAAATGTTTCCAATACGCGTGGAGCGCAGTGCCTGAATATCACGTTTAAAGTTACCTGATGGCATTTTCTTAGGAATATCTGACATTGCATCAGTTCAGTCTTTTGACCGACATGAAGTGTGGAGAAATCATATTCTTACTGATGTACATGACGGTTAAATGGAAGGTTGCCATGGTGATATGTGGCCACCAGTGAGAATGTGTTGAAAGTGACATTATGGTGCTGAAACTGATCTCTCGCTGTGTAGGTGTTGTAAGCCAGGCTCTGATTGGACACAGCTCTGGTATCATCCAATGAGGATGACTGAGACAACTGGCTTTGGAAGCTAGAGGCTGATACAGCGCAAGTCGCCTATGAGAGTGTAGCTGTGTTAATGTTAAGTCTTTCATTGTAATATTTCCCATTTCAATGTTCATGCTTATGTTCTGTATGCTGCTCACAGAAAGTTAAGGATAACTTAAGAGAAAGAAATATTTCACTTTAAAAACTGTTAGATGAATTTGTATTAATTAACATTGTCATAAATAATCACATCAATAATCAATACAAATCATTGAGTGTGTATGATTAAAAATGTAACTCCCGATGAGTTTGAGCATGACCAAGAGAATGTTACCTGTATCTGTCTGTAGTGATACAAGAACATCGCCCTCGGTCCTCAGCGGGTTCCCGCAAGGTCCTTGGGCGGCAGGGGTCACACAGGGTTTTCTGAGGTCTGGTATTGTCGACTTGAAGTCCTGCAACGTCCTTAATGTCCTGTGAGCAGTAGACAATGTATGACTTGTTTAAGACGTCACTGCACTATGTGATCTGTTTGTGACCACTCTCAGGCATATAGATAAAGTCAATATTTGTTTCTGTAACAAATAATTTGCATTTTTCATGTTTGTTGAGTATGGATGTGTTTGTTTCCTTTATTTTTTACAGTGTTATTCTTTTGTTACCTCTCTGTCAATGTCCTCCCTCCTCTTGAAGCCAGTTGGGATCTGAACATAGTCAGGTAGTGAACCACATCTCACATGTGGAATAAGTGTTAAGATATATAATTTCGCAAGTCGGGTACAATATACACAATATCTCACATGCGGAACAAGTGTTAAGATATATTATTTGACACATGTTGAGTAAGTCTGGTACGATATATACAATATCTCACATGTGGAATAAGATGGTAAGATATATTTTATATCACACATGAAGAGTAAGATGGTTTTTTCTCAGTTTATATATATATTTGTGAAGTGAACAGCTTGTACATTTTCTTTTGGTATGTTTTAAAGCATCACCCTTGGGAGATGCCAGAAAATGTGTTAAAGTAATGAAGATAAGTTTCATAGACTCCGGCACAACTTCACCGAAGCTAAGTACTGGTGAAGTGACCTGCGATGTTCATCTCCTAATGCTGGCCGTAGATCCCAAGTTTCATCATTTCATCATTTGCCACAGAAGATATTTTCATTTATTGTTTTTAATTTCAAGATACCTCATGAAAGGTGTACATAATTTTTAAGGGACTTTAGACTGTTTCCTTTCCTTTGGAATTCATATCCTGAAAGAAATGTCTGACTCACTAGCATCGACTGAATGGCTGCAGCAAAAATATCTTGTATATCATGTTTGCTGTTGTGAAGAAACAGAGCTATTTGTAGTCTAATCTGCAGTTTGTGTAGTGTAACATAGGTCATGATGACGGATGACGTGTGTCACTTCTAACACATGTCACCTTATCAAGGCGTAGTGTGCTGGTGGCAGATTAAAGCACCTGCTTTAAAAGCTGAAAACACTTATTTGATCCCTCAGTTATTTTCTCTGTTTTTTGCTCAGTTTGCTGTCCAGTATGTGCTAGATTACAATAGTTTGCCTTGAGAGATCTCACCTCATTGTCGCTCTCATCTGTTCCATGTCATAGTTTATTTATTCCCTGCCAGTTTCTCTGTACTACCTCAGCAGCTGGATGTGTCAAACCTCCCTCACTCACTCACTCACTCACTCATGGATCAGGACCACTGCCACCCACTAGACATGAGGGAATTGTTGGTGGTTTTGTTACATAGCTCAGCAGATTGTTGGTTGAACATCATAGGTTTAACATCCTTTGTATAATGATGAGGCAGTGGCAAGGTTTAAATCCTTTGTACAATACTTGCCAATGCCCAGGTTTAACATCCTTTGCATAATGATGAGCCAGTGCCCTGGGTTTAACATCCTTTGTACAATGATGAGCCAGTGCCTAGGTTTAACATCCTTTGTATAATGATGAGGCAGTGGCAAGGTTTAAATCCTTTGTACAATAATTGCCAATGCCCAGGTTTAACATCCTTTATATAATGATGAGCCAGTGCCCTTGGTTTAATATCCTTTGTACAATGATGAACCAGTGCCCAGGTTTAACATCCTTTGTGCAATGATTGGCCAGTGCCTAAGTTTAACACCCTTTGTATAATGATAAGCCGGTGCCAGGATTTGCTATTCTTTGTACACTTCGGGATCGGGTGGTCAGGCTCGCTGACTAGGTTGATACATGTCATCGGTTCCCGATTGCGTAGATCGATACTCATGCTGTTAATCACAGGATTGTGTGGTCCAGACTTGATTATTTACAGACCGCCGCCATATAGCTGGAATATTGCTGAGTTGCGGCGTAAAACAAAACTCACTCACTTCCTGGCCCCCCTTTGTACAGTAAGCCATCGCCTGGGTTTAACATCCCTTGTACAATAATCCAGTGCTCAGGTTTAATATTCTTTGTACAATGATGAACCATTGCCTAGGTTTAACATCCTTTGCCAGTGGCATCAGATGGCTTGTTTTAGAGTCAATCAGGCAGCCCTATACCTCATCTAGTAACAGGATTTGAAGTTCGATGACAGAAAGATCTTAGCTATTGGAGGTGGACACCTAGATTTGAGGCATAAGAATTACAAATAGGCCCTATGATTTAGGATTGGGCACTAAGTATTGATGACTGGCACTGTGATGTCAGGGTGAGTGCTAAGGTATGAGAAATGACACTAGATAATGGTGCAAGATGTTTTATTGAAACCACAACAATTTTATGCCATAATTCTTTTTTATTAACTGAAACAGACAAAAGCACAAATGTTTGACACATCCTTTTAAGCATCAGTTTACTCATTTCTTTCGTTGTAGTTGTAAATTATGTTGATGCATTGAATGGGTTGCACAGCTCTTAGCAGACAAGGGAGACACAGATTCCAGCGAAGTTTCAGTTTACACTTGACATTATCCTAGCAAATAAATTAGTTTTATAAATTATTCCTCTATACTGTTTCATATTCACTTTGTGCCGTTGAGTTCTTGTCCAGTTTTGTGAAACAAAGCATAATGCTGTACAGCCATATTGTCCACAGTCGATACTGCTGGTCTGGTGCACTCAAGTTACTGCTGGACAATATGGTAGGAAGATCTGTGTTGGCTTATCAGATATCCATCTCTACCCAAATATGGTCATACTGATTTACTCTCTTTTACTCATGATCTTTCAGGGAAATAAGAATTGAAAAAAATGAAAAAGAAACCCTGAAAAACATTTCATGGACCATAAGATGATAAAATGATTTTTGTGTTAACTATATACAATAAACCATTTAGGTCATTTTGCAGAGTAATGACTTATTGCAGACTGAAACGCAGTTGTTGCCTTGTGTACGTATATTCCTTGTTGCTGTAAACTAGGAGACCAGCATATCACAGTCCTGTTGTTGAGATATCAGAGATATATTGAGCCAGCTGTTGATGATCTACTGAAGGTGTTGGATCCAGCCAGGTTGTACATATGTAGTTTATTCTGTGATTGTCAAGATGGTATTCAACGGTTGCAGTATGTGTTTCTGCAAATCTCTTTAGCTCCCTGAGCACTTAATGTCATATATTTTTTGTAGGTGTATTTACTGAAATTGTTCATTCTGTGGTAGAATTAAGGCATAGCAGACTCTTCCGGAATTCTTCTAAAAAATTTTTTGTGTACATTTGTGGTGTTTTAATGTATAATTTTCGAGTATTGTGAAGTAAAACACATCTGAAGATGTGCATATACGATCAAGTGAGGTTGTTAACGCCAGAAATATGATCCCATCATTTTAGCAAACAGGGAATATGCAGAACAGAGATGTTAAAAACTTGAAATATACACCCTACAGATGTATGTGGAACTGCCCGAGCATCAGTTAACGAGCAAACACAGATGTTTTGTTTACTATTGACTGACTTATTTGTTTGATTACATATTGTAAACTGTTGTTTGATGTTAAAAAGGTTCTGTTTCAGGCCAGTCTCAATAATCTATGGTATTACTGCCCCATTCCATTTTGTTAAGTACCCAAGGCAGTTAAGATGGAATGGAGTAATAATAGCCTGGACTACAGAGGATGGTGTTGTGTTTGATGGTCTGTTCACTAGATCTGTTATGTTCCCAGAGATGTGCAGCCATGATATTTGTACTGCAATATTTGTATTGTATTTCATCTGTGTCTGTAATAAACCTGTATGGCTATTTGTATTAATTATCATATTTGTATTTGTTCATGTGTGCCATATGTTACTTCGTCATATTGCATACTCACTTTGAATTATGCCATTAACATGAGTTACCATAGTTACAGTGCAATATGCAATCTTACCATGGATGGTAAACCATTTTTGTTAGAATTTTAACCCAGAAATGGATGATCCAAGATGCTGGGATATAGGTTCTCCACCGATTCAATTTTAGGGTTTGGATAAAATACAATTCAGCATAAAAATGAACAATGGCAGTGTTTCTGCTTACGACGTGAGAACTCATCATTAGTCCTGCTTGAGTCCTAATGTACTGAGATATATTTATTTGATGCAATATCATGTATTGCCATTACCAAGACTCTGCTTTAACTGTAGACTTCCTGTACTATACTGTGCTAGTCCCTTTAGCAACGTGAGGAGGTGTAACAGCCACACCCACAATACTAGAGCCAGTGGCTAATAAATATGTTAAACATTTTCTCACTGTCTGTGTTTGTCTTGTGTCATGTTTGAAGATCACATCACGTTTGCAGATCACATTACACATGGACATCACATTACACATCATACATGCAGATCACATTACACATGCAGATCACATTACACATCACACATGCAGGTCACATTATACATCACACATGCTGATCACATTACACATGCATATCACATTACGGATCACACATGCAGATCACGTTACACATCATAGATGCAGATCACATTACACATCATACATGCAGACCATGTTACACATGCATGCAGATCACATCACACATGCAGATCACATTACACATACAGGCATATCATGTTACACATGCATGCAGATCACACATGCAGATCACATTACAGATCATACATGCAGATCACATTACACATACATGCGGATCACATTACACATCATACATGCAGATCACATTACACATACATGCAGATCACATTACAGATCATACATGCAGATCACATTACACATACATGCAGATCACATTACACATACATGCAGATAACATACATCACACATGCAGATCACATT
>VKKT01008108.1:19915-39728 GCA_008038995.1 Haliotis laevigata | reverse complement strand
CATACAGGGGGACCTACATGATTCTCCACTTGAAGACAATGATGTCATACAGGGGGACCTACGTGATTCACCACTTGAAGACAATGATATGATACAGAGGGACCTACATGATTCTCCACTTGAAGACAATGTGGTTGCCCTGATCCCCAATGAGCAGCACAGACTGGTGACCTGTCGAACCCTTCTTGGACTCGATGGTCTCCCGGTTGGCCAGGTTGATGCTGACTACAAGCACGCATGTGTTGGTCTTGTAGTGGTTTATCTGAAATAATGCACTAACAATTAAACATCTTTGTAAAATAGTAATCCATACAATAGTGTTCAGGAACAAGTGAATGAACAAATACTATTCACACAGATGCTGAGAGTATTAATAGTGATATGATATCATAAAATCAGACAACTATAAACCAATAACTTGTGATAGGGTAATATTTATTTGACAATGAGTTAAAGTTATATAGGGTCACATATGATGGTCTGTTAACAATCGTCTGGATCAGAGAGTGACATTATGAGCATTGACATATGTAATTTGGGGGAAACGATCATCAACGAAGTCAGCATGGGTTGCTGAAGACCATCCATAGCACAGATGTTCATGGGTGGGAAAATCTGGAAGATATTGAGTGATTACCTGTTCAATTGACATCTCATACTTGGGTAGAACAGCAAGAGCATCTCTTATCTGATTTCCAAATGGAGGATGTCTGTTCACAATCTGAAAGAGGAAGATCACATGTTTAAAGAAATGGGAAATCAGATACATTCAGGTCACCCATATCTACTAATATGTTTGCAATTGTTATAAATACATCTTTGATTTCTGTGAAAACGTTAGGTACTAGTCTTAACTGTTTTTACACTGCTACATTTCATGAAAAGAAAAAGATAGGTTGAAACCCTACTGCCCTCAATTAGCCTTGTTACCTTGAAAAGGGAAACCACATTTTTTAATTCAGTAACATCCTCAAACACCAGATCAGCACTTGCAGGAAGTATATGCAACGTTTCATGAAGATATATTAAAAGGTTTATTATTCATATTCTTGAAAGGAAACCTGACCTCATTAGAGCTAATACAAAAGAAAATTAGATAAGGGCCATAATATTTAATCCAGATAGCTGTTGTGAAAATATTCATCACAAAAAGTGATGCATGCAAAATGTTATCTGTGTAATCTATGGTGGTGTCCAGGAAAACCTGTCCCAGTTACGGGTCCTGTGCAAAATGTCAAAATGATCAAACAAGGGCCATAACTCTTTCAAATATACCTATTCTTTTTCAATACTGGTCTTAAAATTCCATCAACATGTCTATATATATATATGTTTATAATGATTTATGTGACATTGTACCCATGGTAGAGTCTGAAAGAACTTGTCCCTATTGAAATCAAACACAAAGACAGATGGTCCCCAAACCTTCAGAATTTGTGATCGTAGATTGAACCTACCCGTGGGGATTCCATGAAGAAAAAGGTCCCACACAACCTATGCATGTCACTTAAAAGAACAGGTCATCAATAACTGATTGTGTGTCATCAATACTGCCCGTTAAATGTCTGTCCCAGATTCCAGTATTTACAGCCTCTCTCCGTATAGTTGAAATGAGAGTGTTGATTGACAACAACAAAAGTACTGAATGCGAAGTTCTATAAGTTTTACAATACGCTTTTACTGACGTACCAGTTCTATTTCCCTGGGGTTTGTCTGCTCCAGTTTCTGAAAGGTCGTCAAGCCAGCATTCACCAGTGACAGGGACATGGTTGGACCTACAAGCATACATTCTCATTAATCATCAAAAATTTCCTCAGAAAGAAAATTCCTTTATTATCAGATATACACATGACAATAAGTATATTGTTGCATGTACAATTTCCTCTATAGTCACAAACCAAACGTATGTGAAACTGGTATGCTTCAAGAATGTATATTGTTACATAGACATCAGACATATAGGTTTCATATTGATGTTCCAAATTCAAGACAAGACCCTTCTGAAGTGAATTAATCTGAGAGTGTGGGTTCAATTCCTGGAAGGAACTCAACCCAAAAAAGTTCAAGAATCTGTATTTAACTGAGAAAGTGTAATCCCAAACATGACATACATTGCATTTTGCCACTTTCTAAGAGGCATTGTGTATTAATGGCATCAGCCATGGGAGCCCTGTCAATTTGTCAGACCTCCATTTTGTGGAAGCCACATTGGCTAAGTGGGTTAGAACGCTGACTTTATGTGCTGGGGAATAGGTACCTCACTCTGTGAGTGTGGGTTCCAATCCCAGATGGGACAACCTCAAAAAGTGCTAGAATCTGTACTTTACTGAGAAAGTGTAATCCGAAAAATAACATATGTTACATATATTTGTCTGTCTGATTTGATTAGGGCTATGTAAAATTGATAAAGATATTCTAGTATTTTTCTAACAACACCTACCAATGCCATCCAGTTGCTTGGCAACATACTTGGTGTCAACCCACAGCTTGGTCTTGGTACTCTTGAACAGCTCAATGGCCGTCAGCAGGGCTCTGTAGTCCTTCCTCTGCCACAAGAACTCCATCAGGCCTAGGTACACAAGCCAACAATAGTATTTGAAACTTAAGGAGTTTACATAACAGGATGGCACATCATGTGACTGACCCAGGTCAGACTGACTTGTGGGTGAAGTTAAAGGGGTGCTGAGGTCTTTGAGGTTTGCCCCTTTAGTATCTGAATCTGGAGACCTCTTGAATCTTTGTCATTTGTGTTATGACAAAGACACCCTGAGACTTCAACATCTTCTCCAAAATTAACTCAGGACTGAATTTATTCAGATCATGATGTCATTTCCAGAGTCTATGTTTGTTGATTAACGTCACACTCAGCAATGTTCCTGCTGTATGAAGTGAACAGTAGATTCTTGATGCACCATAAATGATACAATGTTGGTAACCTGATACCATACAAAACTTACCTATGGTAGGTTCAATATCATACATACATTTTGCCACACGTTGCCCAACTCTAAAAATCTTGAGGACATCCTGTGACAAGGAGAAGTCCTGTATGGGAAGACATCCAAACTGGGCTTGCATTAAGCTGAAAGCGGCAAAGGATCAGCTCGTAAGGGAAATATGGCTTGAATGAGATCAAGTGATGTTTCCGAGGAGATGTATCTCTCTACCTCTATAAACAGGTTAGCTGTACTATTAACAGGGATTTACAGGACGCGAATTCATGCGTCCTATACACATAAAAATTGACAATGGACGCAACTTAATATTTAAGTGTCTGGCACACCCATTTTGTTATCCAGGGACCCTCAAATACAGGACTCAAGGTAAATCCCTGCCATTAACACTCAAGACTCAGTTTGTGTTAAGAACACCTGGATCAGCATGAAATGGTTTAAAGGGAAGAGAAACATTATAAACATTTATGAAAATATGCCTACCAGTTTGTTTTCATCTGTTTTGTTTTGATCCTTCCAGTCAAAGGATATCTGGAAAAAACACACCATAAATCTGTTACCTCTTGTAGGCATGTTTTTTGTCTCAATTCATAATATGTGTTGGTATGTGTGTTAATTGTTTAAAGTAAGAATTGTTCCAGTTACATGGCAGCTGCCTGTAATTATTTAAGTGGAGAAAAGATATGCTTTGTTTTCTGAACAATGATCCACACTGTTGGGTACTAGGGCACACCATCAACCAAGACACAGAGACTGACCACTAGATCCGTTTAGTCACCTCTTACAACCAACATAGGTTGTTGGGAAGCAGTTCAAACATGGAATCTCCATGTTTGATCTTATTTACCAAAAACAAAATGTTAAAAATTCAAAGGTAATTTCATGGACATCAAACTATCAACCATAATCTCTTGGCAGTGTCACCTGATGGTGGGCTTGTTCTTGTTCTTGTTCAATGCATTCAGTGTTGCCTTCTCATTGTTTCGCAGCTGCACAAACTCGTCAAAGTCAGAGCAGCTGACCATCAGATCTAGCTGAAACATTGGCAGGGGAGGAATGTTACTTTAGGGACCATCATTGTAACACCAAAGAGAACCCTTGTAAAAAGGATGACCACTAAATATGTTTAACCAGAAAATCTTTTGGAAACAAATCATACATTATCAGTTCATTGACTGACATTTATTCAAAATATCAAGAGAATCTTTTCAAATTTGGTACTGATATTATATAAGAATGTACTATCAATTATGATAAAAACATTTAAATACCCTCTCTATGAAAACCACTGAAAAGACAGATAGAATCTATCAATAAGTACTTCAGTTCTTCTGTAATAACCCAGTGTTTACAAGGGGGGTTCAACCGATGGTGAGAAAAACCTTCACAAATGTAACAAACTGAGTAGTTCTATTTACCATATCCTTGATGGTTTCCTCTCCACTGACAGAATCAAACATCTTCATTGTTTCAAAGGCAATACAGTATCTTGCCATCAGTTTCCCTGTCTCTGCATAGAACACATTGTCAGCATTTAGAAGGTCATGTATTGTTAAATACAACTACACAGTATTATACAATACTGACAACCCACAAATGTAAACTAAATATAAGCAGAACTACTGGACTGCTAAGTTTTCAAACAGGTGAGTTTGGATGTAGGGGTTAAGGGGATGAATTTTTTGCTGTTCCTTTTATTTTGAAGAACAATATATACTTGTAATTTTTTCATGTTCCCTGTCATTCAGTTGCTATATTCAGGTGACACCCATCTGCCTCATTTTTTTATTATCCCTCTCCTGCCCCTTCCCCCATAAGAAATGAGCAGTCCCTAAAGTAATTCAAACAAAAGTTTGCGTGTTTTTACGATGGAAGATATAATCTTACTATTATTAAATCTTTGAAGCTTATTATTATTGTTCATAATTTTTATTGGTACATATTTCATTTGGATATTTCACATACAGTTTTATTTTGATTTTTTAAAAACAGCAAGTCTTCCTTCCTTCCTTCATTCATTCATGCCACTATGTAACATCATGTGTTTTTGTTACAACCTATAAACATTAATACCTTGGTTCATACATTCAATAATGAATGTGAGGCAACATGCAAAAGGGCTTCTAATACTGTTTAAAACAGACAAATTCCCCCATAAAAAATATTATACTGTCTGAAGATATAAGATACAATCATAACTAAAAATAGATACAAACAAGACTTTATCATGTATAAAAAAGCTCCTGAGGATGTGAATTGAACTTCTTAATGATCTGTAAGTAATTTATGAAAACAATATAAATCATGTAGATATAAATAGGCTAAAACAAATATTCAACATGTACTTTACTTGTATTGTGGGACAGAGGACTACATAGAACAAAGCTTTCTTCTTTACCATAAGACAAAATACAGCTAATCTAAATAACTAAAATTTTGGACATCCATTATTTACTGGGTTGGGGCAGTAGTCAAGTTGTCTATATATAGCTATTATTATTATGAGCGAGTGAGTGAGTTCAGTTTTACGCCGCTTTTAACCATATTCCAGCTATATCACGGCGGGGGACACCAGAAAAGGGCTTCACACAACATACCCATGTGGGAATCGAACCCGGGTCTTCGGCGTGATGAGTGAACGCTTTAACCACTAGGCTACCCCACTGCCCCTATTATTATTATGAGGAGCAATCCAAACTGTATGGGTAGGATGACAAGCATTCAACCAAGTCAACGAACCTGACCATCCAATCCTTTTGGTCACGTTTTATGACAAATATAGGTTGCAGTGGACCAATTAGAATTCAGAGTGTAAGTGGGAATTCACATTAAGCACAATGACTTGGTTCAATTCAATACAAAAAGACACCTTTCCTTGAGCTGCCATATCACTACTAACAAGTGGCAACCATCATATGACAATTTAATCTTAATTATTCTGTCACTTGTGATCACCTGTTGGTAGAATGGCAAAAGTTTCCTCGTCCATGGTTACAAGTTTGAAGTCAGCCAGTTTATTCAGGTTTTGCAGACAAAGATCTGAAAATGTCAGCAGGAATAACCACAGGTTCAAGACAGCATTGGATCCAATTATACAAGACAATATGAACATTTTAGTCAAAATGGACCCTTTAATTATGCTATACACAGTGCAAAACAAACACAAAAGTTCTCTTCAGAATGCACATGTCTCTTCTCACATTTGTTTCATGGAACTAGATTCACAAACAGGGTACATCACACCATAAACCCAAAGAAAATGATAACATCTAAATTGTTAAAAAAATATTTGATTATTTAATATTCAGTATATTTGTTTGAAACTAATGCAGCCATGTAATCATACCTTCAAGTCGTTTTTCAACCTGTTTTCTGTCCAAACCAGTGGGATATCCTGGACAAAAGGGCAGTGCTTTGATTAACAATATGCTGAATGTACAAGTTTGGCAAGAAAATCATGTCCATGGGCATTGAGCATTGAGCTCATTTTATTGAGCAGTTTTGCTGATTGTGCATGTTCTCATGAAACTATCTTTATTCATTTCAATGACAGAAGTATACACACTGAACATTTATTCATTAGCATTCATCTGCTGGTAAAAAGTATATGCAATGTTTGGTTGATTACATGCTATCCCAATAATTGGTGGATCAATGTTCATTATGTCGATCACTGTCTCATCCAAACTCAATTATTAAAGGGAGGACTCCTGAAACAGGAATGTTACTAAATGTACATATAAACACGGGTAGTCTTGTGATCTACTTGTCACGCCGAAGACCCGGGTTCGATTTCCCACATGGGTACATTGTTTGAAGCCCATTTCTGGTGATATTGCTGGAATATTGCTAAAAGCGGCATAAAACCATACGCACTCACTCACATATAACAACAAACATCTTTACCATAGTGTGTTGGGTTCTGCATGATGCGGACATACAGGAAGGTGTGTCTGATCCACTCCACAGCCAGGGCCATGTCAGTGATAGTGTGCAGGACGACTTCAGCGTTCAGGTGCTCGATCAGGTGCTTGTGAAGGCTACAGGAACAGTGGGAGGGCCAGGTTCGTATGTACTGATTTAATTATATAATGATTTTGTATAATTGATAACTGCTCAAATGCGTTTAGACCATGACAGATCTTATTATTATAGAATATTGGATCAGTGTGGACTCATTTTTCATCTCCTTGCATAATGTGCAATCCAAGCATATTGTTGCCATGAAAAGTTACACCATGGCAGGACGGCTCCATGTCCACAACAGAAAACGGGAGAAAGGCAAGAATTTATGGACGTCAAATTATTTATTTTGAGGAACACAACAACAACATTCAGAGTATATTCTTACTCCTTGACCAGGTGAATGCAACAAGTAGGAAACAGATAACTTTATAGAAACATGTGAAACAACAACAGTGATAAGATCACAACAAGGGAAGCCAGTAGTTACTGGCACTGATTGGTTACAATGGCAATGGACAAATAGAACAAATCCCAATTTTCTCTAAATGATGTTTCATATTCTCAGTCCTTGTGCTTGAACATATCACAAAATATTAGTATCATATTTTTGTACTTTAGGTACAACTACCTTGAAATGCAAGTAATATTGCTTTAATGCAGCTTTGAACACTATTCCAGTTTTACATCCTGGTGTGTCATCTTAACATGGGAAGAAAGCCTGAAGTAATAAGGTCTAGAACCAATATTGGTGAAACCCACAATCATGGGTAAGGTGCTGGCAAACCTAGAAACATGACTTGGGTGAACACTAGGGCTGCAATGAATGCACTATGACGCGAATATGATATCTTTGCAAACTTATACCAAAGAATACAAATATTTGTTCATGAAGGAATGAAAATATCAAACATGTCATGTAATTGCTGAGGTTGAAACATCTGAGTTATATTTCATGCAAAGCAAAACAATTATGCTTTGCAAACAACATCACTTATAGCCTACTGATGGTGCAATAAAGGGCCATGGCACAAAAAAACACAAGTTATACTACAGCGTGGCTTGGATATATTCCATTTTGCATATTTTATATAAATAAACAACAAACTAGTTCCAACTGAAAAACACTCTTAAATATTTTATTCTAATGACCATGAAAAATGAAGGATACGATTCGATTCACTGAGTACTTGTTGGCCCTCAGGCTGGGCCACTTAGGCTCCCCAATATGATGGAAAATCATATAATAAAACATAAACATACAAGTTGATTATATATTTAAATTTCTATAATTTCATTGATTAGTATTGCCAAGTCTCTTACCTGCTTTCAATCCTTTGTGTGCCATTCATCAGGTTTTCATACTTTGACTGAAAGGTAAACAAAATATATTCTGTAACATTACATGTGATATTGAAACTACTGAAATTTTGGGAAAAACATCACACATTTTCCATAGTTTAGTTTTTCTATCAACATGCCTCAAAAATATCATTTTCATAGGAACATTGTTTTTCTCAGAAGCAATACCTTTGTATCAGACTTTGTCATGATGACAGCTGTAGCCGAGGTGTCGAACTGCAAGGATGTAAGGAGATAATAGTTCAGGCTGTCATAAAGGTCTACAGATGACTGAATTAACAATTATTAATGTGTCAGACAGAAAATGATGCATGACAGTTTCAACACAGATCACAAAACAGATTCCATAATCTATGAAACAGATTTAAAGTGATAGCACCTATTCATGAAATAATACTGCAGTTGTGCCAGGATTTTGACTAAGGAGTAACTAAAGTATCCACAAATACAAAATGTTCACAAAAGGTACAAAAAAATGTTTCACATATGGTATCATTCTAATGGTATTAATGATCTAAGGGGTCAATGGAGTAAATACTGCAATATGTAAGACAGGTGCTTGCATGTATTACACAGGTGCTTGCATGTATTACAAAGGGGATTGCATGTATTACATAGGGGACTGCATGTATTACACGGGTGATTGCATGTATAACACAAGTACATTTGTTTAATCCTGATTCCACATGCACATGTTTAAAGCTTGACGATATATTTTCTGCCTCAAATGACACTAATTTCGCAAACTCAGTCTGTGGTCTCCATGCACAGCCTATCACCTGCACCTACTCTACCTGTGGTCTCCCCGCTCGGCCTATCATCTGCAGAACCTGCGAGTCGGAGTACTCGGTGGGGGACCCCATGCTGTAGAACACTGTAGACTTGATCACCACCAGGTGGGCTGGCAGGTTTACACCCATCGCCAATGTGCTGGTTGACACTACAAATAACCACCAAAATTAATTAGGATAACAATTCAAAACAAAACATATATGTCAAGCCCTACTAACAACTACAATTGTACCAAATATTATGACATTATGTACATGAAGAATCAAATAATGACAATAAATATGTTTTTCAATATGGATGCCATAGTGGCCACATTGAAAATGTGATTCAAAGCTCTAACACAAAACAGGGTATTATCATACCATGGTGGTACCATGTCAGTAACATTTCTGCTGACTGACAACAAATGTTGACAAACATGACATAAGCTAAACTGACTTTCAGTCCAGTAAGCTAACAATTAACAAGAAGTATAAATCATCTGCTTCTCTACAATCTGTCCAATGTTTATCATATGATACTGTGGCTGAGAGAGGACAATAAGGGACACCCATACCAAGAACCGGCAGCATGGCATTCCTGAACAGCTCTTCCACATGTCTCCTGTCAGCAGTACTCAGGCCGGCATGATGTACCCCAATGCCGACACGCACCATATCTATACAAACATATGTTCACCAGCTTGAGAAATTCATTTCCTTGAAGACAAGTACAGAGAACTTGCAGAAACCTTATCTCACTTGTCTTTGGAGTTTGCAGCTCGGAAGAGAGTTCAGTTGGATTTAGATCTGTGTTTGTCATTATTTTTCAACAAGGTCTGTAATAAATACTTGTCACAACCTTTAAAAGCTCTTTTTTTAATGGGTGCAGTCCCACATACCTGCAACTTTAGAATCTCTGATGAGCTGGCATGTCTTGCTGACCACCTCCCGGAACTGTGGCTTCACAAGAGACCGTCCATGAAGCTCCTTCCTCAGGATGTCAGCACTCTGTTCAACACTCTTGCGGGAGGAGCAGAACTATAGCGGACAGGGGCAACATGTATAACGAAAATAATCTCGTCAGTCCAGAGCTGTGGGGTAGCCTCATGGACAAAACATTGCTTGTGGCATGGATGTCACATGTTGATTTCCAACATTGGTGCAATGTATGAAGCCAACCTCAGGTGTCCACGTAATATTGGTTGAATATTGTTAGAAGTGAAATAAGATACAACTCACCTGCACACTTACTTTAGAGTGAGTGAGTGAGTGAGTTTAGTTTTACGCCACACTCTAGCAATATTCCAGTTGGACCAGACAATCCAGTGATCAACAGCATGAGCAGTGATCTGCGTAAATTGGGAACCAATGACATGTGTCAACCAAGTCAGCGAGCCTGACCACCTGATCCCGTTAGTCGCCTCTTACGACAAGCATGGGTTACTGAAGATCAATATTCTAACCAGGACCATCATGGGTCTCTTACTTTAGAGTATAGATGGCACAAGTAAAACCTATTCTAGAGTTCACCACCCTCACACCCAGATGTGTGAACTTAGCCGCGATGCAAACTAATAATTTGATGTCAAGAACTGTATTTTTGTAAAGAATAAAAAACACTGCAAATGAAACTGATGTCAGTTCAAATCAACACTAAAATGACAATGAACTGGCACTGTTTGGAGCCAAGTATTTTATTAGCTTTTGCCAGAATCATAATGGTTGGCATGTCTGTATACATTCCCTGCCTTAGAATGGTAGTGTGAAGCTGCAGCATATACTTTGTTTCAATATGGCGTAATTTTCAATGACTATATCATATTTGGGATTACACTTTCTTAGTAAAGTTTGTACTTATAAGTACAGTTTGTACATATGTTATATTTGGGATTACATTTTCTTAGTAAAGCTTGCACTTTACTAAAAAAGTGTAATCCCAAATATAACATATGTTGCATTTGACCACTTTCTAAAATGGCATTGTGTAATCATAGCTTTCGGCCGTGGGAGCCATGCCAATTTACACTTATCAGAGGGGTACACAAAGTCTGCAGTCTAAACTACCAGTTGTCCGACTTCCATTTTGTGGAAGTTGCAGTGGCTGAGTGCTGGCGATTTGGCGCCTGACTCTGAGGGTGTGGGTTCGAATCCCGGATGGGACTCAATCCAAAAAGTACGAGAATTTGTACTTTACTAAGAAAGTGTAATCCCATATATAACATCTGTCATATCATATTTGTTGTGAGTAACCATTCTATACATCCTTCCCAATGATTGTTAAACTGGTACACATATGTGTCAGAGATTACCACGAGGGAGGGCTTGTTGTTGGAATATGTCTCTATGATACTCTTCAGTCGGTAGGCTAGATTCATATCAAATCTGAAGTCAGAAGAGCCTGGCTTGAAAGGGTAGCCAACCACAATCTTCTGTAGCCTCACAGGCCGGTACTTTTCCCCTAATCTGAAATGCAAAATTGTTCTAACTTCATTGTTGCATAACTACAGATGATAATGTGGTTTTCTTTATTGTTGTAGGTTGAAATATATGTAAAAGTAAACTTATTTCTTAACACTATAGTCAGTACCTCTACAAAATATTGAAAGAAAGCACTGCTTGTAGTTATGAAATTATGGAAGAGTTTATGTTTTAAAAAATTGCAATTCTACAGATCATTCCATTCATATAGACAGTTCATAAACCATGTAATAATAAGAGATATGTGTTGTTTTCATGTTGTAGACAATTTCATGGTGGCAAAAAATAAGAAGGTAATATGTACAGCACTTAATATATGACAAATTATTGTTGAAATTATCACACACCTTCAAGTATTCATTCAAAGATATTAAAATTGGTGTAACAAATGAAAGGCAAAATGATAACTCATGTCAAAATACAAATATACTTGAAGCTTGTTGCTGGGTTTTCTGCATTCCCAAGCCATGTAGCAATCTGGAAAGACAAAGTAATGAGAACCAAAATTCTTCAGGTTGTCAAGACGTGTGTTCCATTTTGTGATGTTAGTCTGTTTTCTTTTCTTTAGGATTAAATTGATAACACCAAGGAGGCAAGATAAGGACACTAAGAGCAGATACAGATATTTTGCAATGAGGGCATGAGTTTCAATAACTCAATTAGTTGTAGTTGTAGCAGTAGTAGTTGCACCAGTAGTGGTTTTAGTGGTCATGGCCGTCGTCGTAGTCGTAGTAGCAATAACAATAACAATGCACATCATACTTCATGTCCCGCATTCCAGTTAATGCTGTTCAATGGTGCTTAACTCTTACAGTTTCAATAGTATTGTTATCATAAAACCTGCAACACAAGACAACTGGTCCCAAAGGACATTTAGGAGAAATAAACAACAAAACCTACATCTTCAATGTTGGGGATGGTAGCTGAGACTCCAACAAATCTCATGACAGGCCGGTCAGTGGCTCTGTCAGTGAGTCTTAGCGTCTTCATCCTACTGACCACAGCCTCTACTGTTGACCCCCTTGTGCTGTCATTCAAGATGTGGATCTGTAAACAGTAAACCAATAATTATATCAGTAACACACAACAGGGCTGGAAATGGTGACTCAGGTTGTCAGGTGGGTAACAGTCAGTGCGACCTGGGTTTGTTTGTTGTTTAATACCACACTCAGCAATATTCCAGGTATATGACGGTCGTCTGTAAATAATCAAGTCTAGACCAGACAATCCCAAACAGCATTAGCATCATTCTACCAAACTGGTAAACAATGATATGTGTCAACCAAGTGAGCAAGTCTGACCACCCGATCCTATTAGTCATCTCTTACGACAAGTATGGCTTGCTGAAGACCAATTCTAACTCGGATCTTCACAGGTAGTATGACCTGGCTACCCACGGGACTACCCATGTAATAACAATAACAATAGAACTCCAAGGTTACAGTCAAGTCTGCTAACGTACAGATTTCTTTCTGACAATACATGCATTCCTCTGACTCTTACATGCTTATCAAGATAAAGCTTCTGTCAACTTCTGTATATGCATGATCAGACTGTATTACATGTGCATCTGAATAGTTTTTGAATAGTAGTAAGGGTTAGGTAGAAGGCGATGAGAACCTGGTTTGTAAATATGGATTCATCCCAGCCCTAAAACATAACAATATTCAATATAAGCGCTCAATCATAGGCACTAGGTTACAATGTTTTAAAAAAAGGAATATAATATTTCTCTTATCTGAACATTTATTACATACCTCATCGATAAGGAACAGGGATATTGTCTGGAACAATGACCTGTTATCTTTCCACTTCCTTGACATACTGTCCCATTTTTCCTGCACAGAGAGAATACTGAAAAGCTGTCTGCCAGACTAGGGATTGATTGATTGATTGACGGATAGATGGATGGATGGATGGATGGATGGATGGATGAATTGATTGATTGATTGGGTGGGTGGGTGGGATGGATTTAATTCCAGTTTTACAGTGTTTAAGTGTTATGGTGTCAGCCAAATTGATGGGATGTGTTATATCATACTGTTGGAATACCTGCATGAGTATTGTGCTAATCAACCGAGAATGCAATCAGGGAAAATAAGGATTTCAAAAGAACATGTTCTTTTGGCATGCCAAGGGATGAATTCTGAAGAAGCATTTGATATATCAAATTCATTCTGGAATATAATTACAATGGAGGAGATTTTTCAAAAGAAACAAAGGAAATTCTGACACTAATACTGAATTATTTGTACGATTTTCAACACTCCTGTTGCCGATATGAATGAATATTTGTGTATCATGGACACAATCATTTATCCTAATAATCATAATTATTGCTAAAAATACATAATAGAACAATTATACTGCAATGCTAACAGCCAACAAAACTCATTTACATGAAGGGAACCAAGGGAAGTAACACTTTAACTAATAAAATCCATTTACAGAAAGTACATCTAAGGAAGTAACTCCACAACCCATAAAATAGGTTTACCTACTGGTACTCTCATCAAGGGAAATAACTCCACAACCAATACATGCAACAGAAATTGACAGCTTTGTCGCAGAGATGAAGTTGTTTTAACTCGCCTCAGGCTAGGACATTGTGGATTAAAGGCATATAGAAGTATTTTAGATAAAGACCTATCTCCTCTGTGTGANAGCTGTAACTTACACTGCCCAGAAACAGTTCAGCACTACCTCACTGAATGTCCAGCTCATGAAAACCGTAAGGCTCTTAAAGAAACTGTGCTTAACAAAACCAAAAATACTTTTACAATGAATGCGATACTTGGCGATAATTTAATGTATGGTTGCATGGGGCGCGGTTGGCGAGCTGGCTAAGGCACCAGGCTAGTGATCCAGCGAGGTAGAGGTGTCGAAATTGAGCCCACCTGTGACCGGGTGTAAAACCTTGTGTGCAGACTCTTTCAGTGTTGTCACAACCCCTAGTGTACAGTACACAACCCTGTGCACTTAAAAGAACCCATGAATCTGACGGTATTAGACCAGATGGTGGCCACATGAATACGTGCAAACACCTAGTTGCGGGTACAGCACTGGCAATGAACATGGACAAAGTACTGTGACTTATGTGTCCCCGTCCACCCAGCTGTGAATGGGTACCTCATTAGGATGAGAAAGCCACATTAACTCGGTGCGCCTAGTGACTGTCTAGAGTTGTATACTCCCCAGGGAGTTGAGATTGATAATGCGATGTGCCGTTTAGATTGACATCCAATGGTCAAGGGAAAAAATACCAGCGCCTTGAGCATGCACTAGTGAGTGGATATGTGCGCTATATAAACATCCTATAAAAAAATAAATAAATAAAATTTTAAAAAATACAAAGCGCTGTATTAGACTTCCTCATTCAAACAGGTAGGTACGACGCAATTTAACTGAACAGTTGTTAAGTGTTGGGCGCATATAGGCCTTTTAAGGCCCAAAGTCGCCCTAAAACCTGATCTACCTACCGGTACCTACCTACCAAAATTAACACCAGAAGTGCATCAAGGGAAGTAACTCTACAATCCCCAATGCAGGGCTTAAACAGATTTCACAACATGGATGGTACAAGTATCTTACTGGTGTGGTGAGAATGAGGTTGGCAGTGTGTAGGCCTGACAGTTCATCCATCTCTGTGTCCCCTGTCAGTTCCAAACATCTCAGACCATGTGGCTGAAACTTCCTCTTCCAGTCCAGGTATCTCTCACTGCATAATGCCTTGACAGGTGCCACTAGTGGTGCAACATGGATATATATTATATCACACATTAGTCTGAACTGGTTTTGACGAGACAGAGTCTTTTGTTGGCAATAAACCTTGCATAAAATTACACCTAGAATGTAGATTTGGGTCTGTAAATAAATCAAATCTGGAACAGACAATCCAGTGCTTGACATCAAGAGCATCAAGATAATCATCACCGAGACAAAGACGAGAATGAGAAAAGGCATACATAATCATACCTCATCTTTGAAAGATTGTATTAATCCAACAGAGAAAATATTATTTACTTTATTGAACATCATACATAAAAAAGAAAGGATGGTTTCATGTAAGAGATTACTAGTTGACAACTTTATTTGTTGTTTAATGCTGCATTCAGCAATATTCCAGTTATATGATGGTGGACTGTTTGTACCAGACTTTCAGCTGGTTCACAATGATTAGATGGCCAAGTCACTGTGTCTAACACTCAGGATTTGTCACCTTTTGAGATCAGCATACACTGTTAGGGACCATTTGTACATCGGATTCCACATGGAGACTTAATGATTTATTATTTGAAAGGTTTCATGTGACAATATCCAATTCATTCTGAAACACTAAGAAAAAGCATTTTGCAGGGGGCACAAAAGGCTACATACAGGAAATAAACTGTTCAAGTTACCATAAACAATTTTCCAATTTTGCTTGATTTCCCCAAACTTATTGAGCAATCTGATGATGGCAAGTTCAAATATCACTGTCTTCCCGGCTCCTGTCGGAGCAGACACCACCAGTGGCTTGTCCGTGTAGAGCACCTGTCAAAATGTATCACTTAAAAGTAGACTACAAACATGTACATGTGTCAACTGCTGTTTAATGAACTTCATCATGTACAAAGGACATTATCATTATATTAAAAATGTTCTATTTGCAGGACAAGGAAATTAATAGATATTATCATTAATATAAATAATGTGTATGTGTGTATACATGTCATACTGATTTTGTAAACAATCAAAAGTGAGGGAAATACATAACTTCTGAGCTTTGTTTCAAGCCCAAGATCACTTTGAACCATTAGGCTGCACAAGATGAACAATTAATTTCCTCAATCGTTAACATGATCTGAAGTCTTAATTTGAACCATGAGAATGCACAAGACAAAAAAATTGTTTCTACAAGCATCAACAATAAACGTTATATGTATTTCCAACACATTATCCAAGGAATCAGCAAATTCCACAGCTAATTTGTATTTAGGGGTCTCAGTGTCAAGTATTGTCAAGTAGCCTGACCATTAGTCCTTCAAATAATGTTAGATGTGGACTTCCAGTGTTCTTCCTTTTGTTTTCAAATTGGTTTAAATCTCACATGCAGAGACAAACACAATATGTATTTTCAGGTAGTCTGCTTTTACAGTCTGCGTTGAGTGTATGACACTGTCACAGGTGATGACACCTCTCTCACACCTGCAA
This sequence comes from Haliotis laevigata, assembly GCA_008038995.1. Taxonomy (NCBI): domain Eukaryota; kingdom Metazoa; phylum Mollusca; class Gastropoda; order Lepetellida; family Haliotidae; genus Haliotis; species Haliotis laevigata. The sequence goes on along the minus strand of VKKT01008108.1, from coordinate 23,005 downwards.
TAATGTTTTCATTCATAGTCTCTAGCGTCACAACGTCCACTGAGTGTGTTCACCAATACATGGACCTTCACCATGTATTACTAATTTTGAACTTTTCATAATCAGTTTGTTACTTACATCGTCTAGAACCATTGACTGCACCACATTGAAGTATGGAAAATCAAACACCTCCCTAAAACTGGCAGGTAAAACATGTTCAGGAAATATGCGATTTTCATTTAGTTGTTTACTACCTGTATTCAAAACTGTGTTATGAGTTAAGCATAGTGAAACCCAGAAAAAAGAATGGCACCATTCCTGGTGAATTGTCTAACCTGCCCTTTAATTTTACACGGTCATTTCATTTTTCAAAACAATGAGGACAAATTTCCTCGCGATTTTCTCCTATGGTATTCGAATCTAAGCACTATCTCAATCTATAAACAATTGGGTTATGACAAGTACAAGGAATCTCCCAACCTATTTTTTCAAAGGAGAAAGAGCTTTGGTGAGGTTAAGAAACATGACAATGAAATCGCACCACAATGCTTTACAGACCTTTGTGTGGTCATTGGTTACCATGATGTAATTATTCTCTCTGCCACTGAAGCTGGTTGGCTATATTTTTTACACTCAAGACACTACTTATGACCAAACACATAAGGAGTATGGTATTAGGTGATAAATAGAATCTCAAACTTTTGATATCAATTTTTGTCTTTTGACATCAATTATATCAACATATGTTGACAAGAATTAAACATGCCTCAACAAGCCTTGGTATGTTAAAAAAAATTTGACTTGTGTTGATATATTTGATATAGAAAATGAGTGTGACATACTCTATTCATCAGTAATTCTCAATGTAATTTTCCAAGGATATGAATTTCTTCAACTGAACGGAGTCTTGTTTGCCCATTGTCTGTATCTGGAAAAAATATATCATAATTTCAATCAATTCGTAAATGACAATGGGATAACATAGAATATGTTTCAGTGTTATTATTTGTATTTTCATTATACCAAGATATTATCATTTTTAATGTATCTCTATTCTGGATTACAATCAATCAGTAACGGAATCAGTCTGTAGTCCTGCACATTCTGTATCATACTTCCATGCCTTGAAGCGGCCACGGGTAACCGATACTACAATTCGCTGGTCAATGTTGCTATGGTTCAGCACATAAAAACCAAGGATAGTAGGATGAAATCCCAGATTGCTCAGATAATGTCTCCAGGTTTATCGGAACCATACACCTGGACTGTGCCCCCAGACAGTTGTCATAATTATTTTTCACATATAAATAAAGTAGATAGTGCTGTATACATACTTGGAACAATAAGACAGGCAGGAGTATTGAGCGAATCAGCTGGACTAGGCTCACAGAACCCACTATCTGAAGCATCAAACTTTCTCCTTGATGAGATGTATGGTGTGGAAAAATTGGACCCTTTGTCCTTTTGCGGATGTGTTCGTGAAATGTCTGAGACCATCTTTCTATTTCCTGTTTCTGATGGATGACTGAAAGATGAAATCTTTGACTTTTCTGGCTGAAAATCTGAATTATGTGCCTGTGAAAACTGGAAACATCTTCTTTTTGGTGGAGTCAACCCACTCAGCATTTCATCATCTTCTGGATCAGCTTCTGGGTTAAATGATGGGTTGACATAAGACTTGACATAAGTTTTTTTGTCCATAAATTCCCACCTCCTGTGTGTCACTGATGACTGAGATCGCTTGCCTACAGCTGAGAATCCTTGAGCAGGTGTGATTATGAGTGATGGTTTCTGTTGGATGTCATAGTCCATGAGGTCATCATCTTCAGATTCTCTTTGGTATACAGGGTTAAAGGCCTGCTTCTGGAAAGGCTTAAAGGTGGGATGCCTTGGAAGTTGATTACTGAATCAAAATTTAAGAAAAGACATCACCTGTTGTATAATTGACAAAACCAAATATGTAAGGAAAGGAATATTTATAACATTTCTTAGATCTTGTCAGAGACTTGATAACAAGACAATCTTGGCTTGTAAACGTAACTGTTTATAGGCCTTATGAAAATGTTTACTGTTTGATAGACAATTTTATTGACAATACACACAAAAATACTGTAAATTACAAACATACCACTGACAAAAAATAAGGAAACTTATTATAAGAATGTAGCTCTTCTTGAGGTGTACATTGTACCCTTACAAAAATTAGGGTAGGCTATACAAAACCAGAGGTGGCATGTATAAAATGATGACCTTACAGCATAATCCATAAATCAAGGTCTTGCCTCCACAGATGGCAAGATTATTGTTTATATAACATTGCGGAGAACGTTACGTGAGGGTATGACACTGATATGTATGGGACAGGTAGTGTCATGGTGTGAGGCATTAACTCATGTAAGAGGCAAACCGATTTGATTACTGTGAATGGATGTGGATTTGACTGGCCAGTGATATGGCATTGAAATTTTGCATCCTGTCATTACAATTGCTAAGAATCTTTAAATACAAGATGACAGTACCAGACCATATCGTGCCCAGGTTATTGCTGATTATCTCTGATCTGGAAACATATAAACCAGCGGCCCACTAAGTCCCCTGACATGTCCGAAGCTTCAGCATGTTTCAAATGATCTCGGGCAAAAACTGCTCACCAGAGACCCAGCACCGAGAAGATAACCCAGTTTGGGGTAACTTTTCAAGTCAGCAAGGGCAACCATAATCAAATTTATAAACAGTATGCCATGAAACTGTCATGCTAATTTCGCCAAACATTGTCAACCAGCCATACATTGATCTTCTTACATATTTTCACAGACCTTTGTCGTCATTACAGTTGCTTCATTTTCTGTTGGGAGTACATAAAATATAATCATACTGCTCTGAAAGTTTGATCTTACTTGAAACTTGTTTGAGACTGAGATTTCATCTGTAGAAAAGCATTTTCTGAAAATTAAATGAGAAATGTATAGCAGTTGTGTTCAGATACATTTAAATAATTGAAGTTTAGTAAGAAGGTCCAAACAACCAAGAAATCAAAGGCAATTTTTCATCCATTCTCTTTCCACAGAGGTTACTCCTGTCATATCTTCCTACGTAACCTCTGTTCTAATA
>VKKT01008104.1:36261-47750 GCA_008038995.1 Haliotis laevigata | reverse complement strand
AATACGTAATACCTGACCAAACATTAGAGAATAACAATTTGTTAAAGAATAACTGACATGACTACAACCATAAAACTAGGAAATTTACTAATACATTTATCGTTATAAATTCGATGCTTCGTATATTAAACGATGCACATTTTGAATCTTAACTATAGATTATCTGAAATACAATATGTCGGAATATTGCATTAAATTATCTCTATTCCTATATCTGCATCATTACCTAATGGCGTTAAATAACAAGTAACGGTACTATCGAGAGATTTGTTCAAACCGCACCTTTCACTTTTACAGGCGACTGGTGCAGGTGTCGTACGGTCGCTTCACGTATCAGCTTCCTGGAGAAGAGGTAAATGTATACTGGAGCATCGCCAATGCATGTTGTCTGTAATATAACGGAAAACGGATTTTATTGTGAACAGCATACTGCTTAACTCGTATAGAGTGATGCTGCTTAATGCGAGTAGCACAGAGTCCACACATGAATTAATTTCCTATTTATATTTAACTATAACAAATGATGCATTGTAACGGTACCCCTTATTCTGAAAAAACCGAGTGTTAGTGCAAGAATTGTCTCTGATCTGATAAAGGAAACAATCAAGAAACGGTCTCTCAGTGGTGATGTATCAACACGGATAATGTAGCTGTTTTATTGGATCTGAGTTTGCAGTGTTTCGTCAACTGCTTTCAGCCAATTAGTATTTCGGTAATGTTTGTACTTTTTGGGGTAAAATCCCTTGTTCAAGTGTATACTTTCTTTTGTCGGTCAGTTTAAGTCACGTGACAGGCATAACTTGGGTAATGCATTATTTTGTCTAACATTTGGCATTTCAATGACGTAAGGACCGTTCATATGTATAGATAAATATATTTATATCCGTTTGACGGTTCCAGAATGTGGAAGATGTGGTAGAGCTGTGGAAGGACACCTGCTGGGTTCAGAAGCTGGACGACAGGTCCTTCTTTGTGTCGGTATCAGGGCATAGCTACAGGTGAGTACCTGCAGGATACCCGGGTCAAGACAGGTCCTTCTTTGTGTCGGTATCAGGGCATAGCTACAGGTGAGTACCTGCAGGATACCCGGGCAAAGACAGGTCCCTCTTTGTATCTGTGTCAGGGAATATCTACAGGTTAGTACCTGGGGGATACCCGTGTCACATCGACAGGTCCTCCTTTGTGTCGGTATCAGGGTGTAGCGACAGGAGTACCTGCAGGGTACCCGGGCCAAGACATGTCCTTCTTTGTTTCGGTATCAGGGTGTAGCTACAGGAGTACCTGCAGGGTACCCGGGCCAAGGCAGGTCCTTCTTTGTATCTGTGTCAGGGTATAGCTACAGGAGTACCTGCAGGGTACCACGGCCTAGACAATCTTAGATTCATTACATCTGGGTTAGAATTACTCCCAGGCCAAATGCTTTTCCCTTAACTGGCGACGACAGTGATCCAGGCCAGACCAGGCCAGGCTAACTTGACGATAGTTGGTCATAGTACCATGTGGAACGTTGCCCTGGTTTGTCAAACGAACGTAGATACAATATTAACAGCGATTTGTGCCATGTACGAACATAATACTGTTTATAGTCTACCGCCTGTTATTTCCTTCAGTTTCCGCCTCTCAGAAGATGAAGCGGAGAACAAAGTTGGCGACTGGATACAGGTCAGTATTGTTCATACAGTATCATACATTAAAGAGGTGAAGCGTAGTCTTGCGGTTAAAACGTTTGTTTATTTTTCCTGAAGACCACAGTTCTATAACCAAAATAAGTGGATACCAATCAATAGAGGCAATCTTTGGTCTTCTGGCACCATGCCTCGTTTGCATCTCTTGAGTCCTTCCTACCACACTGAGATCACTGTTTTCAAACCTTATCCTGAATCCTCCCTTTACAGATGTTTAGTTCCGCAATGAGAGATCCCAACAAGTTGAGTGAGAAGGACATACGAGCGGCCGTATTCGGCACTGGCGAGAGAGAAGGCGTCGTGGTCGCCGGTAATGACGGCGAGGACACTGTCGACTTCCCCGATCCAGGGGCTGCAGGGGCTTTTATCTTGAATGTGTTCTCCCCCAAGACCAGGTCGCCCTCTAGGCCCCCGACTGAAGATGAAGAGTTTGTAATGATTGAACTGAAGGATCTTCTGAAATGTAGAGCCGACATGGCTGAATCGTATGCTGAAGAAGGGCCATCAAGTCCGTCTATACAAACTGTCCAAGACCTTGACAAACAAGGAGACTTGAAGGTTGAAACAGAAAGCAGAGCACCTACAGAAGAAGAGTCTCACCCGACAGTCCTGACCCCTCCTCCACCATGTCCACAGCCCCCAGCTCCTCCTTCATCAGGGTCAGGACCACCACCTCCCCCACCCCCGCCGTCCCTAGGTCCAGCCCCGCCATCGGGTCTGAAGTTGCTGTACACACCTACGAATAACTTAAAGCAGGCACATTGGTCAAAAGTACCCCCTGCTATGGTGAGTATAAAAGGGAATTATTTCACTGTTGCTTTTACTCCAAAACTCTATTCTGCTACTCCCTTTTATAATACGCTGAATATTTCTATTTTCTATCCGTTGCGGTTGCTCAAAGTGCAGAGCGCACAATCTGATTATTATTACCCCGGATAAGCCTGTGAAGCGCTAGAAGGTTAATAGTCACATGACCTATCGCACCGGGTACCCATTTACTGCAAAGGCAATTTTGAACAAACTCACATGCCTAAGGTGAGACCACATGTATCACACGTGCTTCGTTGTGGGGCAGAACTGAACTCTTAGAAACTGTCAGGAGTCAAGCTGCCAAACAGGGTCACCCATCCAAGAACTCTTCGCGCCCGACATTCCTTAACTTCAACTGATTTGTGACGGTTTGTCTGGACCTGATTCAGTTACTTTCATTCGTGTACGTTACATTAGTGGTCTTCAAGAATAAGATGTGTTACTAGTGATTTCTAGACGCACACAGCAAGTACTGGTACAGATATATTGAAGTTATATTTCCACTTCAGTTGAAGAAGTCCCTGTGGCACAGTGTGGAGGATGCGACGAGTAAATTGAATCTGGAGCAACTTGAACAGCATTTTTCCGTCAAAGCGAACAAAAAGGCAGAAAGTAAGACGACATATCTCTGTATCCCTTTACCAAGAAGAAACTGTGAACACCTTATTGATCTTTAGCTCTTAACCTCAGATTGAGTGAGCTGTATGTAGCTAGTTTGAATCAATGTAGTCTACAGCACTTATCGAGTGTTTGTGTTTAGCTTTTTGTAAAATAAAGACAACAAAGCCCCTTTTCACATCTATTATAAATCTGTCGACCGTTCAACTCCTTCATCGTGGGCATGTGTTTGTGAATCACTGCCGAATGGCGATGATACTGGGTGTAACACTACTCAGATCAACAATTCTCACCTTTTACAGAGAGCACAGACACAACGGACAACCGGAACGAGGTCCTCCTGGACCACAAACGAGCCCAGATCGTGGGGATTGTGTTAGGACGACCATACCGTCGGGCCCTCGACAGACTCTTGAATGCCATGACGTCCATCACCGAGATCGACGTCTTCGGGGTGGAGAAACTGCGAGCCATGAAGAAGTGAGTGAAAAGTCACAATGTTGTCTTGGACCGGTGTTTGTTTTCGATTTGGAATCCTTATCTATAGTCTACAATATTGATCAGTAAATTTTAGTATTCTTTGCAAAGAATAGGATTGAAACTGTGGTTGATAGACTTCCCTTACGGCCGATCCGCAGTCCCCAGTAATGAGAGGGGGAAACTGTAATTTAAATATGAAAAGATTAAATCACGGTAAGAGCAAAGAGTATGTACGAGCCTGCAAATTTGAAATAAGATCTATGCCCAACTTTTTAAGCGAGTCATTTTGACTGGTTCTTGATTTCATTATTAGAGAGCCTGGCCAGCGTAGCAGACCCATGGAACCAGGTTGGGTATTTGGGCGAATGAAAGAAAGGCGGTGATAGGAAGCATGGTGATATGACGTCACTTCCGAAAGTTTCGTTGGCCATTGGTTTCAGGATCCTTAACTACTAGAATGCTTACTTGATGGAATGGATATTTGTATTATCATTGGTGACGTCAGATCTTCAGGCAGAGAGGTACTAAGTCTCTAAGTTTCTAAATGGACGAATGTTCACCTTTCACTTGTCCTCGTGTTGCAGACTGGTGCCGACTGCAGACGACATTAAACTGTACAAATCCCGTGCGGAATCAGACCTGCTTCCAATGGACGAGTTCATGTTGCAGTTATGCTCCATCCCCCACCTAGAGGAAAGAGTGGACCTGGCTATCTGCACCATCACCTTTTCCTCTCGCTATACCGACCGTTTTGAGGTATTAAAAGCAAACGACCACAACACATTAACATCTTTCAAAACGACTGGGCTCGAATCCCAGTTTGACCTCTCGTAGGTTTCCAGCTTTTTCAGAACCATACCCGTTCTCAACTCGTTAACCCGTGAGGATCCGGGTTAGAATTGATCTTCGGTAAGCCATGCTTGTCGTAAGAGACAACTAACGGGATCGGGTGGTCAGGCTCCCATTTGCGTAAATCGATGCTCATTCTGTTGATCACTGGATTGTCGTGTCCAGACTCGATTATTTACAGACCGCCGCCATATAGCTGGAATATTGGTGAGTGCGGCGTAAAACTAAACTCACTCACTCTCAACCCGTGAAAGAACCGGGTCAGAATTGGTCTTCAGTAACCCATGCTTGACGTAAGAGGTGACTAACCGGATCGGGTCGTCAGGCTCGCTGACTTGGTTGACACATGTCATCATATCCCATTTGTGTAGATCGATGCTCATGATTTTGACCACTGGATTGTCTGGTCCAGCCTCCATTATTTACAGGCCTCCGCCAGTTCGAATATTGCTGAGGCTAGCGTTAAACAACAAACAATTAAACAACAAACAAGCAAACATACTCATGAGTTTCACCAAAACGGTCTTGGACCTACGTCAGTTTCAGGCGTTCCTCCCACATTAAGCTCAGGCGCAATGATATAGCTGAAATACTAATTAAACCATACCCAAACCTCACTCAATACACCGTTTTCCAGCAAGTCCAAGTAGCGACTAGAGAAGGACATATATGTGACGTTACGCTCTGCTGGATGAGCTTATGACAAGGCCTCTTTGCCTGTCTGTATTCACATATGATAATGATATTCTTCTCTCATATTCCCGTCTGAATTCTCTCTACTGATGCAGTTGAACTTTTGTATGTACGTCCTCTCTGATAAGGGGCGGTGGGTGAGCCGAGTGGTTAAAGCATTCGCTCGTCACGCCTAAGGCCCCGGGTTCGATACCACACATGGGTACAATGTGTGAAGCCCGGTTCTGGTATCCGTTGCCGTGATATTGCGGGAATTTTGCCAAAAGCGGTTTAAAACCCAACCCACTCACTCTCTCTGCCTTTGATTATATCGTATTTTGTTCAAATCTGTTGTTTATTAATCTCCAGTATCTACCCAGAAATATTGACATGAAAAAACTGCTGACAGCAAATGGTTGCCTTGACTGATGACTACGTCCCCAGGCGAGCTACAGTGCCTGGCACTATTTACTGTATATTCAGTGCAGTATTGTTACCACTAACACGTGTTCTGCAGAAAGTGTCCTGTCTGAAACACGCCTGCGGGGAAGTGTTGTCCAGCAAACCCCTACAGGAGGTCCTCGGCTACTTGCGGGCGGTGGGCAACTACCTCAACGGTAAACGGCTTAAGGGGTATGGCGTTCATGGATTCCAGATTACATCAGTGGATAAGGTGGGTGGCGCTGTAACGCCATTGTACAGCTTCATCTAGGGCATGATAACAACAACATCCACATCTAGGCGTCTCTTTTCTATGCATAATTAGATCAATACAAAATACAAAACAATCAAAATACAATAAATACACAATGCCATTTAGAAAGTGGTCCAATGTAACATGTTATATTTGGCATTACACTGTCTCTCGCTGACTTCATGTGCTGGTGATTAGGTGCTTGACTGAGTGTGATGGCTCGAATCTCGGACGGAACTCAACAAAAAACAAAAAGAGCACTAGAATCTGTACTTTACTGTGACAGTGTAATCCCGTGTATAAACATGTTACAAAATGATAAATTATTATAAATCGGTTTACACTTCACTTTGAAATAACGTGAAGTATAGAAGCGTGTCGCCTAGAACTGGAAGGAAAGGATCGATCTTAACTACTTTCGTGAAACCAAGAAGCACGGGTATGGTCGTAGATTCATATTCAGTGCGATTCTTTGACTCAAACCAATGGTCATTGTTTTCCGGCACAGGCAAGGGACATGAATATTACAGTAACCGCCTTCATGTAAGAAAACAGAAAAAGAAAACTTTGTTTGATCCAAGAATCTAAGCTTCTCGTCGTCACTTGATTGTTACCATGCACCCAATTATAGTCGGATAAAGGCCTCTTTTGGTCCCGATATTATACCCGGAACCGGAAATTGGGACATTCTTCAATGTGGCTCAGTTGCTCCTTTTTAAACCTTAACTGGCTTCACTAGGGTTGGGGCGTCGTGGTTAACGGCTTCGCTCGTCACGCCGAAGACCTGGGCTCGATTCCCCACGTGTGTACAATGTGTGAAGCCCATTTGTGGTGTCCCCGCCGTGATATTTATGGAATATTTTTAAAAGCGGCGTGAAGCCATACTCACTCACTCACTTCACTGGATCAATGGGGCCGGATTTTTGGAGTGATGGTCACCTTATGGCTGAGATTTCACCTCCTTAAATTTAGATTACTCTGTCCGATTCGGCAGCCATTAGGTTAGTTTCCTGGACACATCTGAAAATCTTTTTTGTATTCTATGCAGGTGTTTGACATAAAGAACGCGGACACGGGATACAGCGTCATGGACTACCTCCTCTCACACCTACAGACATCACACCCGGAACTGGTACGCTGGCCGGACGCGCTCAAGCATGTTCCGTTGTGTGCTGACCTCTCTATGCCAGCACTGGAAGCGGAGCTGAAAGGTAGGTGGTCAGTCTGGTGGTAACAAACCAATGATTCAAATTAATACATGATAGGTTTCGCCGGAAAGACAATACTGCAGATTGCTATAATCAATAATCCACTAAAAATGCTATTATACGTCTAGTGGTGTCAAGCAGTTATTTAACTGATCTCCCTCTGAGTCGGGCACTCTCCAGAATACCTCTCTGTCCTGGGGATATTCCATAGAAAGTCCTTATATTCCAATTTAACGCAATGTACATAACATACTGTGCGGAATGGTTTAATATCTCGACAAATGTCTCCACTATACTCACTGGATCGAAGTTACTTCGTATCTGTAGCCAAATGAGTTAACCATTAAGCAACATGGCCGCCGGTGAACAGTGATGCTTTAAGGAATGTCCTTTTAAGTACATGTACGTCACCAAGGAAGGAAATGATGTCCTGGACATGATGCTACATCAATACACTTGACAACACGATTTAGCTTGTAAAATAACAATTCTTATTGTTTGTCAGCTCTAAAGGGGGAACTTGTTCGTCGGAGGGGTGTGGTGGAGGATCTTGAGAAATGGAAATGGAACAAGCAGGAGAGGACATATTTCTCGGACGTCAAGGTATATATTTAGTATATCCAATGGCCTTATGTTCTAAATAACGACGCTTCGTGTTTGCGGTGGTATTTTGACACATTTATCAATCAAATACAGATATGAAACTGACCCTTGGACACAGATGACCATCACAGGTTCTGGAGCCATGACTGATTTTCATGAAACGTTTCAATGTTGACAGAGCTTCCTGTCTAAATATGAAGTTGAAGTGACCAGTCTGACAGAGCTTTACGGGCGAGTAATGGGGGAATACGAGACGATGCTGGTGAGTTTAACGGATATGACCTAGTAGAGCGATGAAATTCTGAGTGAAGCGTCTCGAAAATCTATGACTTCAGCAGCAGTGAGTGTTCGTGATCGTTCAAAGATATTCATGTGGTACTTTATTAAAGGTTTGAAGGCGGAAAGAGTGGGTGAGTGAGTTGGGTTTTACGCCGCTTTTGGCAATATTCCAGCAATCTGACGGCGGGGGACACCAGAAACGGGACATTTTGCCCATGTGGGGAATCGAACCCGTGTCATCGGCGTGACGAGCAAACGCTTTTACCACAAGGCTACCCCGCCGCCCCTAAGGCCGAAAGACAGTGGTGATAAGGAAATTGTATGTTATTCCACCTATCATATATCAAGGGTATTTTCTAAATCAGTGAAAAGGAAAATATTTGCTAAGTGAAACCAAACAGTTTCAAAGTTTCTATAAAATCCAATTAGTAAATAGATGTCAATATCTGGCACTTGCTAATGGTTCTTTAAGGCTAAATACAACATTTTCTGAGGGCGGATTATCTTTGTTCTAAAGAAAGGTAATTTGGGGGGCATTATTTTGTTTAGGGACCGTTCATAATATTTGGTGTGTGCGTGTGTGTGAATGTGCGCGTGTGTGTGTGTGTCCACATGGACTAAGGGGGTGGGTGTCATTGATTTTGTACATGACATGCAGGGGTTGGGAGGCATTTACTTTGTACATATATTGGCTGGAGTGGGGTCATTCACATTGTACATGCTTATCCATAAAAATTATCATTATCACCCCCTAGCCATAAATTATGAACGGCCCCCTTATTATAAACAAAGGTGATGAGGGTGGTATAATTTTGGTATTAGCAAAGCTGATTAGGTCGGAGTATTGTTTATTATAAACAAAGGGCAGTATATTTTGCTAATCATAACCTATGAGGGCAGAACACGTTTTAATTAATTATTCGCCATAAATACCAATAAGAAGAACTCATCGCTACGGGTCTTCATTGCAAAGTCAGTTGTCAAGCATGGATAAATGATGAATTTTTATTGGCAGCAGAAATTGGTGGTTCACGTGATATATGTGATGCCCGAGAAACATTTCGGGTTTTACGTCAACCAACATTCACTTCCACTGGCACAAATATTTCAATATGTAGCAATATAAGTTATCAATTACCCATCATTCCGTCCGGTTTTCAACCCCAGGTTTGAGGGTGGAAGTGCTTGGTAATAATACTACCAATTTATAAAAAGGGCAATGGGTACAAGTCGGATTTAAATATGAATCCCGATCAGATATGACAACAACGAGTATATCTATAAGAGTGGTTATTCTTTACCATGGTGCGTGTATGTTGCAGGAATACTTGGGAGAACCACCACAGCGGAAGTCAGACGAGGTGTTCTCCGCCATCGCAGACTTCATGCGGAAGTTCAACAACGTCCGTGACCTTCAGAGCAGTGCACGTGACATACAGAGCACGTGACATGTTTGAATAACAGCGCTCGCGAGCACATTCTCAATCTTGACAGACCATTGGCCTATATCCAAAATGACTGCAATGAGAGCCATAGACATAAACACTGCCTGTAGTCATTCTGATACTGTTAAACAAGGTATTGGCAAATTGTCCGCTTATAATGATATACAGATGTAATATAAACAAGTGTGTATAACCGTAAGCATCGCTTCAGATCATGATATCTTGGGCATTGAGAGAGGGTGATGACCAAAAATCCATGTTAATATATTATATAATGAATTATATGCTGATATATATGTATCTTCCGGGTGTCTTGTAAAATCTGCATTTCTGGTGTCCCCCGCCGTGATATTCTGGAAGCGTAAAACTCAACTCACCCACTCTCTCTTGTTAAATCTGGGGCACCATTCATTAACTGAACGTAAGCAAATGGAGATACAACCAAGGAAGGTCCAGTCGACTCGGGCAGCTAAAATTGCTGTTGAGAGTTGTGTCCCTTTGGCGTGCCGGAGACCAATGACCGTGGGTTCGGAACGCCCTTCTGTTTCTAGGTTTGCCAGCACAATGTCCAAGCTCGGGCGTATGTCCAAAGTATTAGAAAGACAATCAGGTACTCCCTCCTCCTCTTCTCTCTCTCTCTTCCCACCCCCACCCCCACACCTATATATTGCTGACACGCTGTGATGTAACTTTCCAAACAGGATAAAAGACAACTGTACATATACCCTGTAAGATCCATACTTCCGCGCATTCCGCATCTTGGTGGAAACGAGTCTTACCATATACCTTATATCTAAAACCAAAAGTTGTCATGTATAGATGATTATTGATTTTAAGGACTACTTTCTACCGTTTCCATTATTTTTTTTAATTGTTACATGTCATGTTTGAAGTACAGTTTTACCTACACTGGCCTCCACATGAAAACATACCACGTACAGAAATGATCGACAGGTGTTTGATAATGAAATTAAGTCACTGAAAATTGTTTTGCCATGACAAGTCAGTAAATTTGGCAGGTGTCTGTGATCTTTGGAAACAGACAATTTGAGGAAAGTGCATTGATCAAGTGATCAGGAGTGTTGTGTCGAATCAATGCCATCCATTGTCTCAATCGTTGCAAGAATCCTTTTGGGTTAGCTTCAAACAGAGCTTGATTATCACGGGCCATTTTGAACCTGGTGCTTTCTTGATCGGACGTCACAACATTGCTGGGACTTTCTCCTTTGCCAAGTTTCTTGACTTATTTCTCAGAAATGCCCATTGAACTGGAAACGTGACATTCTATCTTTGACCGGTCGTGGACCTTCTGTATCGTTTGCGATGTTGCTGACGTCACGGGCCTTACGAGGATGGTCTTAGGCTCTCTCTTTCATAGTTAATCTGATTGCCACCTTTTTACGATGACAAATGAACTTTCTTCTCTGTGAGGCCAAGAATGGACCAGTCAATCCCCATATCTAGGGAAGACTGAATCCCGAAGTCGAGGTACATTGGGGTAACCTTTTATCGTCACGGAAATTGAATGATGAGCGAGGACCTATTTAGGAAATTTCTACTGATCCGATCCCACGTAGTTGCCCCTTCGTTTTATTTCTGGATTTTGTGAAATGTAAATAGACTATTTTAGTTCGGTTCTCGATATAGCGCCATTGATTGAACAAGAAGGTTAATGTGTGCCTTGTATAACTACTAGGTAAACATTCGAAATGGACGTGACAGCACTTTGGCTACATATGTATATATGCATGACACATACCTATTTGTATATATCTGTTTATAAATATGTATTTTATGTCTGTGTTACTTAACATCCATTTAGTGACATATCGATTTCTCTCAAATCTATATCCGTCCGGTCACCAAGTAATGTCCGTCGAAGAAGCTGTTGTTCCGTTAATGCACTCAGTAACCGAATGTTACGTCTGCCCTCGAAGAAAGGCTTACTCCCAAAAAATATATTTAGATGTGTTCCCGTTCCCTTTACAACCAGTCTCACTTCATTTAATTGTGGACAAAGACATTCAGATGAAGGGAATTTGTCTGACGTTTTCATGGATAATGTACACCATTTACGGTGTTTTGCAAAACTTGTTTTGTCTGACATAAGTCGCATGCTTGATGTCCATGCATGAACAATTTAAAA
>VKKT01008100.1:66647-80434 GCA_008038995.1 Haliotis laevigata | reverse complement strand
TGGCATATGATAGGGAGTGTTTTATGATAGAGGGTGTTATCATGAGATAGACAGTGTGAAATATGCGATAAACCGGTCTAACATACTCGGTACCTCTTTCTGATGAATGTGCAAATGAGGTCACCAAACAGGAACTACTTTCAAACTCCATATATCGACACCTACATCCTCTTTAGACTACTGACGAATTCGCCTGACAAGTTTAGGTGTTGTCCAATGTGTGGTTGGTTATGAAGACACATGGCTACCAGTCTTTTGGCACTATATGATAAATGGGATTATTCCCTCAAAAACATAGGAGTTTAACAAAGTTTCTTCACTGAGTAAAATTACATCTTCAGGATAAATTACTTCAATAATTTAAATATTAAATTATAACGATAATATGTGTTCTGCTTATCAAATGCACGCAATACAATGTTTGAATACAACGTATATGTAATTATGATACAGAAACACCCTCAGCTACAAATCTGTATAAGTTTTAATGTAGAATATACATTTATCTGGTGTGTTTTTATGTGTGA
Organism: Haliotis laevigata; assembly: GCA_008038995.1. NCBI lineage: Eukaryota > Metazoa > Mollusca > Gastropoda > Lepetellida > Haliotidae > Haliotis > Haliotis laevigata. The sequence goes on along the minus strand of VKKT01008100.1, from coordinate 79,907 downwards.
GCACTTTGGTACTTTTATGCACCAAAACAAACCAACAAGAAGACCAAACCCAAACCATGCAAGATGATGTAAACTAGCAAGCTCCGATTGCCAAGGTGATCTGACTATTTCCAATGATACACTTTTCTCTCTGTATATACGTGATGGAGGACTTATGTCGATAGATTTGCATTTAGTGAAATGTGTTGAATTAAAGAGCATGAGCATGACGTCATATGGAAAAAAATGATCAAGAGAATGCCAATCAATTTATAGATGATTTATCTTTTTCAGTGACAATATGTCTGTGATTATGAATATCAATGGTTGAATTTTTCATTTATAGTGAAAAATATATGGAATCTGTTCCCATGGGTACAAATGCCTTGCTGTTTGGAGACATTGTTTATTAAAGGGAAATTACTCTATACACATGATGTGTAATTCATATCTTTCAGACTGGTACCTTCTGAATGTCAGAGTTTCAGTGTAGATGCTTTTCTGACTCAGTTTAGCACTTGACTTTGTAATTGTATGTCCATTTTATCTGCTGATATCCACTTCTTGCCCAGTATCAATGGTGACGGAAGTATGGCAGACGTGTCTTAATGTAACTTGTTCACTGAATCCCCGACCCTGTTAAAAATGATGAAATTTGGAGAAAAATGTTCATGACAAGATGAATTATTTTATTCCGCTGGGTTCAAACCTTACACCATGGAAGAATTTTCATACAATATGTTTGACTGCACAATAACAGGTTTTAGTCTGAAATGTCTTTTTGTCCCGACATTTTGCTCACCCATAGCCCCATGTTTAAAAAAAGTGCAGATATACTTGTTACAAACATTTCTGTCTCTGTTGAGACAATGTTGAAAGTTATAAAAAGAGGATAGTTGTTATTTTAAACTGAAAAATATAAGCTACTCGCTTGCCCCATTTTTGTTAAGTCTGTTTGGGAATCAGTTGTTTTGTTTTTGCTGTTCGTACGTGTTGAGTTTGTCTAGTAGTATGGCCACCCTGAAACCTAAACTTGAAGATTTATGATTGTTAATGGATGTCAAAGTTATAAACTTGTCCCTCAGCATAACTAGACCCAATTTGTTATATCTTGGGCAAGGGAATTTCATCTATTAGACACCAGGGCTTTAATTAATTTCTCGCCAGCCATTGCGAGACATGTATTACAAGCACCTTTTCTCTTCCACGTCCAAGTACCGACCGCTGCCATCTAGCTAGAATATTACTGAGTGCGGCATAAAACTAAACTCACTCACTCACTCTGAAGTCCAGTCCATGTACCCTTGACATGATTTGCCTAAAAGCAAGAGATACCTTAAGTGGATTTATCATGACTTGCTGTAAGTTCATGTGATAAGGAATCAATAATTTCAAGTGAGTGAGTGAGTTAGTTTTATGACACTTTTAGCAATATTCCAGCAGTATCATGGCAGGGGACACCAGAAATGGGCTTCACACATTTTACCCATATGGGGATTCAAACCCACATTTTCTGCATGACCTGGTACCCCACCGCCCTGTGAATCATGTCTGAAATGACGGGTACTGAACCCGAGGTATTTTATAGGATACAGAGGTTTGCGCCAGTCTTTAACACTGTGACAACACAAACAGTTTAACAGGCACTAGTTCAAATGAAATTATTTCCTGTACCTGAAATTGAATTGAATTGTAACCATAGTTACCAAATTGATTAAAATATCTTTTTTTATAATTGTTTCCTGTTTGAAGGGAATTGAGAAGGCACACCATATTTTATGTGTCCTTTTGTTCAAGTTGTGATGCCTAGAATCGGCAGTAGGGACAAAAAATTCTTTTTCTCATTTACAAAGTATTGAAAACTAAAATGTTAATGTATAAACTATATTTAAATTTCAACATAATGGCACAACCTAAAATGGCATAATAGGTTAGGGACCAAGAATGGCATGGTGTTTGTTTTGATTGATGGTAGGGGTGTTAAACAATGAGTTGTGATTTGCCTTATAATTGTTAGACTCACTCGTTCCTTTCAGAGAACCAATTTGTATTGCCGCTGCAAAGAAAACTATATCATAACACCTTATCCCTCAAATATTAATTGTTTGTCCCTCATATATGTAAGCAAGTTTGAAACTAAAAAACAACAAATGAAAAACAATGTCAAATGACATGAGAGTAATTGTCTGTTTACCATCCAAACTATTTCTTCTAACATTTTCAGTTTATGAAGTGTACTAAGGAGAGTCTTGGGTGTGAAAGGTACAGATAACATGATTCACTGGCAGAGATATTAGTGATGTCATTTAATTGTGATGTCATTGTTACTGATGACATCACAATTGTCTGCAGAGCACTGTGATAGTTTTCTGTGCGATATTGCCTCACAACACGGGTTTGGATGATAAAGGACCTTTGCTACAAGGTTTGTTTAGTGGGTTTTCATAAAACAATACTCATCTACTTGATGACAAGTCTAATTTCACCTAATATGTTTTCTTACAATATTGTGATTTGTGGTTGAAAAGTTTTCAAGATTTGAATGTCCCCAAAACTTACTTGGTATGGATTGTTTGAAGTACAGATCAACATCTTCGAATGCCATGTTATCCTATCACTGTACTTATAATTTTAAAAAACTGTTCCTCATGAAGCGCACTTGTATACCCAGTAGGTAGGTATGTTATCCTGAGTAACCCTCACAGATTCTTGCTTGTCCTATGATGTCTGCAACTCAACAAAGATTTATTAAATAGCATTGTTTGTGTTCCTTGGACATGCCAGAAACTTACGATTGTGGTTGTGGTCACCCAAATAACGTTTCTAGTTTTGTCAGTGCCATGCTTGTAGGTTTTTGGGAGTAAACATGATGGACGTGCATCACGTTTTACTCTCACCTTGAGCTGACTTATATGACCAGAAAGCTGTGACTTTAATCCCAGCTCACTAAAATTCATTTATTTCCTTAGTGGGTGAGCAATTTGGGTTTTACACCGCTAGCAATATTCCAGCTATATCACAGTAGGGGACACCAGAAATGTGCTTCACACATTGTACCCATGTGGGAATCAACCCATTTATTTCCTTAACTGTGAAGTACATTGATAGAGTGATTGTTGGAAAATACATCTGTTAATGATAGCATCTGGACCAACACAATGATATCTTTAGCATTTAGATCATTGGGACCGATGACACACAATCTGCCACGTCTCAGTGCTAATCCATTAATTCCCAATTGTTATAGGTAAGTGGGACCAATTTGGACCCTGAAGCCCTCAAGGGATAGGTTTCAATGCATTAAGTGAGTGAATGAATTGAGTTTAGTTTGGTGCTGCTTTTAGCAATAATCCAGCAATATCACAGTGGGGGACACTAGAAATCGGCTTCACACATTGTAGTAATGTACAAGTGGGGGATCGAACCTGAGTCTTCGGCGTGTCCAAGCGAACACTTTAACCACTTGGCTAACCCACCACCCCTTCAGTACATTAGGCATGCTTAAGCTTTAGGCATACATGATTAACACAATGGCTATATATCTTTCATGAATGTTATTTCTTGGTTTTGTAATATCTATTACTCCTTCAGTCCTTGTCTAACAAGTAGAGGCCTGGTATTACTTTAGGGATGATTTTTCTGATGTACATTTTTGTCAAGGGTACATAATTTATTGGCATTTCAAGGTTTTTGGTTAGAATGCATTTTAGAATGAATCTTGTGTACTTCTTGTGATTTGTATATTGTGTAAATTCATGTAAATTCTCAAGCTGAAGCTCTTTGTTTCTATTGTATGGCATCTGGTCTGCTTTTCTGAAAATAAAATTGAAAACATACTTGAAGACTTGTCCTTTGTCAGTATGTGATCAACTGCATGTGGACCACCCAACCCATTAGTACCATCCGTCATGCACATTAATCACAATTGGGATCTGTTAATAGGTAACTGACATTACAAGACATTTGATTGTGTAGCTAGATTCATTAGCAAAATGTTTACAGCATGTTTAGTTGACAATAATGTGTAGTGAGGTAATGAGAGTAACGTGAGCTCCATGCAGAGGTGATGAGATAACATGAGCTCCGTACAGAGGTGATGAGAGTAACGTGAGCTCCATGCAGAGGTGATGAGAGTAACATGAGCTCCATACAGAGGTGATGAGATAACATGAGCTCCGTACAGAGGTGATGTGAGTAACATGAGCTCCGTACAGAGGTGATGAGAGTAACATGAGCTCCGTACAGAGGTGATGAGAGTAACATGAGTTCCGTACAGAGGTGATGAGAGTAACGTGAGCTCCGTACAGAGATAATGAGAGTAACGTGAGCTCCGTTCAGAGGTGATGAGAGTAACATGAGCTTCGTACAGTGATGCTCAGAGTAACATGAGCTCCGTACAGAGGTGATGAAAGCAAGATGCATTACGTATTATTTTTATCATTTTCAGTTTATGTAAACTTTCCTCTTTGTGAACGTTAAATTTTGTCCACAATTGTTTGTTTTTTTAAATGTTGACACAAAGTCACATCTTAGCTAAACATGCAGTCCTTATGAAAATATCATTTCTCGCACTGGTTCGCCATTTCTACATGCATTGTTATCTTTTTATGTTTTTTAATCATATGATATCTCCAATAACAATGAAAATACAATTTTACTAGATAACAAAACAATACAATACGCCGATACAATGCAATAAGACCGCAATACTGAACAATATATATTTTGCTGTGTATTTAAGTTCAAAACTTCAACCTTCAACCTGGTTGTCAGTTGACAAAACCGCTGAAATTTGTTCTGCCAGAGTTGCGTCTCCTGAGCACGCGAGAAAACTGATCATGGGGTCGAATCCCTGTTTGCCCCGATTATTGTTTATATTTGTCACTGTCCAACTCGTGCTCGTGGATCCACCAAAGTGGTAGGGGTGAAACGGTACGTTCTTACCACGGTAGGTACGGACGTATGGTGGTGCAAAGCTTCTGTTCGGTCGGTTTCGGTTCGGTATGTGATGAGGAAGGATGGATAACAATACATGTAATGTATGGATGAACAACTTCTTAATTGCAAGCTTGCCCCAATTATGCTCGACGTGATCGCCCTTTACACGCTTAGTACTTGTTTCAAACTGAGCCTAACCCTAACAGGAAGACAGACACCTACCGTATCAATTACCGTCACGATCCGCGTTAACTCCAAACGATTATTGTGATATTAATTTCAGGTAAATGCGTGCTTATGAATATCTATGAAGTTTTGAAGGTTTAGTAGTATGTCACTGAATAGTAAGATAGTAAGAATCAGTGTGATGAGGAAGGGTGGATAACAATACATGTAATGTATGGATGAACAACTGCTTTATTGCTGCGAGAGCAGCGTTTCGGTGGAGAGAGAGAGAGAGAGAGAGACAGAGAGAGAGAGAGAGAATCCACGTCTTGTAGTATACTGTGATGATGGTCCTTATACCGATCATTCTGTATCTTGTGTTCCCTTGTTCCATCGAAGTGGGATACTTGACGGTTCTATTTGTATTCCTACTGTTTACACAATGAAACTGAACCAGCTCACTTACTCTGTGACGGTATCAGAACCGTTTGTTTTTCACTTCTGTATAATTTATTTCAACTATTCATTTGTACACTCGTATGACTTTTTGCGAGGTAACACTCGTACAGAAATAAGCCTACCTTAGACTAACATCTGGGCCCTAACATGAAAGTATTTTTCAAAGAAAACACTTTGTTAGAATAATCTTGAAACAATATAATAAAAAGTAGGCTTTCTGCATTTTCAGAAACTGGTGTATTATAAAATACAGCGTGGGTCGTGATGGATATGTTTGCTCAGTGCCTATATTAAAGATCTTATCTCTTCCTCTCGTGTTTCGAACCCCATTGCCCTATTTATTTTAAAAGGTCCAAAGTTCGTTAGTTGTTATATTTCCTCTTTAGAAGGACGTCACTGTCACTTTCTAAATCCCGCGACGCTCTGCAGGGTGATGTAAGTATTGGCTGGGGTATATTAGTAACACATGTATCTGTTAATGCATATTGTGTGTCGAATGTGTAACATGAATAATTGTAACAAGTCTTGATATTGATGCCAAGCAATGAACCCAGTCTTAGGAAGATGATTTATGAGTGTATTCTCTGTACACTGTTATAATGAAATACATGTTGAAAGTGAAACAACTAGTTGTGTACGTTTCGAGTCATCAATAACACTGTCATACTGAAATGTGTCGATAGTTGTACAAATAGCTGTATACCTATTAAGTGGCGTTGGGGTAGCCTAGTGGTTAAAGCGTTCCTCGTCAAGCTGAAGATCCTTTCAGCCGCAGCCCGGATGCCTTCTATCATTCATCGTCATTCATACTTGGATCTCTCGAATGTCTCGAGTGGATGTGTCGAATTGCCGGTTGTCCCAAACGCCGAGTGTCCATGTCATGCATAACATACTTGTGTCGAAGCTGAAAGAACCAGCGTAAATACTTCGGGTCATCCGACATTCGACATAGCGCCAAAGTGATGAAATTACGCACGACAAAACCGGAAGTTGGACATATTCGACACAAAAGGAAGTGACATATCAAAATTTCACACAGCGGCGTTGAGCTGAAATAAGTATTTTCACGTCACTGCAATGACAAGTAGACAAACGAAGGTTTTGAATGAATTACTAAGTTTCTATGATACCAGTTTTGATCTTGTCGGAAGCTTATTTAGACCAAATATACTAATCTCAAGAACATCACTAATATATCGTGAATTAAATAAATCACATATCCATTTAGGTCCACGCAATATGAAGTATCAAATTTTGCTTTTAATGTTTTCCTGATGAGATTCATATTTGTCCTAATCACACAAGGACACATATTTTGTTTTTACAAAAGGACTTGATGTGAAATTCAGTTTCATTTCCCCCTTAATCAAAATTTATAAATGTACCGTCAACGAAATTAAATATTTTGTTTGTAAACATTTAAGGATACATATTTTGTTTGTACAAAAGGACTTGATATGAAATTCAGTTTCATTTTCACCTTAATCAAAAATTATAATGTACCGTCAACGAAAATTAAATATTTTGTTTTAAACATTTGCAGCTGACCTAGCCATCATCAGTAGCTGATGTTATGGATCTTTGTCAGTCAGTCATCCGCCGATTAGCGCTGAAACTAAAATCATCATGGGTGGATATTAAACATGATTTGCTGTTTTTGTTGCTAAACGCCGTTTCAGCAGATTCCCAGCTTGTATGTCTGCAACAGACTTTCCGGTTATTGACACCGCGGCCATCGATTTACGCAACTGATATACGATGACATGTGTCAACCAAGTCAGCAAGCCTGACCACCCGATGCCGTCATTCGTCTCATACAACAAGCATGGATTGTTTAAGATCAACTCTAACCGGATCTTCTCGAGGCAAAATACGACTTACAATCCGTTTGTGCCCTAGCTAGGATTTAGGGACCTGCTGGTAGGTAGTGTGCCTAGTAAAAATATTTGAACGCAGCCTTGGCTTGCACGAAATGGCTACTAGATTACAGAAGTGGTATGTAAACATACGAGAAGCTATATGAACACACAGGGGAACAGATATATGTAAGTAAGGCAAACACACGAATAGATATATGGGAACATGTTTGGACAGTATTTGGATAACCTGTCTAAACCAATCTCAGAACATGTTCACTGGACCCGCGATGACCGGGGTAGAATTTGTCTTCGGCAGAATCGCTGAAGTGTAAATCGATGCTCATGATGTCAATCACTGGAATGTCAGGTCCAGGTGCACGCACTTGTTTACAGATCGCCACCAGCTAGCCAAAATATTTCAGACTACTACTGACGTTGCCTAACAGCCAGAGAAACACATGATGAAATTCGTATTCTAAACAAACAGGCCCGTGAACCCATCCACGAAACAGGAAGTTTCTAAATACTTTTCTAAATAACTAATAATTCTTAAATACTTAATAATTATTGAGAATGCTTGTTTCATTCTCACTATACACGTTCCTTGAGTGCGATGCTGGTAATCACAAACTATATTAATCTTTGACGAAGTCCATCGTGCCATAAATGGGAGATCGAACATCGCCTTCGACATTACGCTTTAACCACTAACCTACCCCATATTTCGAATGACATATTCATATACACATTCGTATCAATCAATCTATACATCTGTGCTGACCGTATTTGCATAGTTCAAAATAATTACTGACACTTAGCTTAGAAAATGAAATACATTCATGTGTATGTCGGATAACTATTCTCCTCAAACCCAGATACATCAACAAGGAGTCAACGTTCAGGGGGGATAAGTTCCAGCCTTTCTTCAGCAAGTTCAGTCTTTGTGCGGTAAGTCCAGCCTTTGGACTTATACCACAAAGGCGGGATTTATCGCGCAAAAGCTGGACTTTTCGCACAAAGGCTAGCGCTGGACTTATCACACAAAAACTGGACTTAAAGAACTTATCGCACATATGCTGGACGTCTCGCAAAAAGGCTTTTTGCGATAAGTCCAGCCTAGGTGTGATAAGTCCAGCCTTCGTGTGATAAGTCCAGCCTTTTTGCGATCAGTCCAGCATATGTGCGATAAATCCAGCCTTCGTGTTATAAGTCCAGCCTTCGTGTGATAAGTCCAGCCTTTTGCGATTATTTTAAAGAATGTCAAACTACTTTTGTTCAACGGTTTTCGATCAAGGTTACAATATTTCAGTTAGACACGTGAAGGACATTTCAAAATATTACTCACTAATGACAAAAATGATGTTCGGAAGAATTCTCTAATTTTCTGTAATATGTTTGTTTTTGTTTGTTGTTACTTTGTTGTTTAACGCCGCACCCAACAATATTGTAACCATATGGCGGCAGTCTGTAAATAATCAAGTCTGGACCACACAATCCAGTGGTCAACAGTATGAGCATCGATCTACGTATTTTGGATATGATGACACATGTGTCCATTAAGTCGCCTCTTACGGCAAGCATGGACTGCTGAACACCACGTCTAACCCGGAAGTTCAAGGGTCTGTGCTGAGATTAAGTGCTATTGGAACAAACAGTGCTATTTAGCATGAGTAATATTTGTAATGTCTGTCAGTTTCAGGCCAGTCAGTAACAATGAAACTACACACACGTGTCTTCATCATCCTGTGTGCTGTCAGTCTCGTCTGGGCTTCTCTTCCATCAAATCACAGACCCCGTGGGAACAATGTTTGTCTGTGTGGACGCTTGACCAATAACCGAACCATACAATACATGGACTGTTCTAACCAAAGTCTAACTTACATTCCAAAAGCACCAAAACTAGATAAAACCTCGCCGACTTACATATTCTTCAAAGACAATTCTCTAGCAGTTGTAAATAGTGCCACATTTCGTAACATATCCAGGCTGAAGGTTGTGTTTCTGCGACTACGAAGAAATGGTATTGTGAACATATCCAGTGATGCATTCTCAACCCTACCTTATCTGCAATGGTTGGATGTAAGTTACAACAGCATCAATCTTCAACAACTAAGGAGTTCATTGAGATCTCTGAAAAACAAAAACTTTCAGAAACTGAATATGAGCCATATGAACATCGAGTCCATCCCAGAAAATATGTTTGCATCATTCGGGAACCTATCTTCGGTCAATATTTCACTTGCCTTTAATAGCCTCAAATTAATCAGCCCTGAACAGATTGAGAATGTTCCTGGTTTACAGTTTCTTAATCTTGCTTGGAACAAGTTGTCAAATGTTTCTATGTGGGAAAATCTAACCAGTAATATGAAACAATTAAGACTTGATAATAATTATTTTGATGCTTTTCCAAATTTCTGTAAGAACGATAGCCATTCCTTTTTTCCTAAATTAGAAACACTCAATTTGCAGTTCAACTTTATGAGAACGATAATTTCAGAACACTACAACTGTTTAAACAAACTGCAGATATTATATCTCAATGGTAATTTGTTTAAGACTTTGAAATCCAACATGTTTGCCGGTCTACACTCACTTGAAAATATAAAGCTCTCGGAGATATTTGCCCTCCTAAGGATCGAAAAGGCCCCGTTCAACAATACCAGTCTAAAGAAAGCATTTTTCCGGAAAAATGCGTTATACACAGAACGGCCTGAAATCAGTCTGAACATTTTCGAAGGCTGTACATCTTTGGATCTGTTGAATTTGGCTGACAACATTTTAGATAAAACATCTGAAGAACAGTTTGATCAGTTATTCAAGCCAATTAGAAATTTGACGTATTTGATTATGGGAGGTTGTCGATTGACCAGAATCCCCAAGGCTGTGACCAAATACCTTCATAATCTCAGGGCGCTTGCACTCTATAACAACAGGATCGGCTCCTGGCCAGATGGAACTCTTAACAGCCTGGTTTATCTGGATACAATCTACATGAGGGAAAATGTCATATCAGTCCTCTCTGAATCGTCTTTCCCGCCAGGATTCAGAAGAAGAGCCAAGCATATTGAGTTATTCTATAATTCGTTTCAATGTACATGTGAATTAAAGTGGTTTATTGACTGGATGAAGGAAAGGCCACGCGTCTTCCATTTTCCGGAATATTCAATTAACTATACATGTATGTCACCTGCTTCTGTTCATGGTGTTGTCCTCAAGGATATAACACTGTCTGAAAACATATGTTTGCTTGGTCTCAACTCGAAAATAATCACGTTGACATGTTCAACGTTGTTGCTGGTGTTGCTTGTAGTCGGCTCGGTTCTGTATCGTCTACGGTGGTACATACAGTATCTTGTGTACATGATCAGATACAGAAACCGCCATGAAACGGATACTGGGCACTATGAATATGACGCATTTATCGCCTACAGCGTTGCCGACCGACCCTGGGTCATCAAGACACTGATGCCCATTCTTGAAGGTGAAGGTCACCTGAACTTATGCATCCATGACCGTGATTTCGAGATAGGCAAACTCATTGTTGACAATATTGTTGATTGTATCGAAAATAGTCGCTGCTTGGTGATCCTTCTGTCAAATAGTTTTGCTCAAAGTGATTGGTGCCAGTTTGAATTGGCACTTATTCAGAGATATGTACTGGAGAATGGAAACCGTCTGCTCGTAGTGGTCATGCTAGAAGACATCCACACGAGTCACATGACCAAAGCTATGACAGCAATGTTGCAGACGACAACTTACTTACAGTGGGGCGAGGAAGATTATGCCAGGACCGCGTTCTTTAATCGACTACGGCTTCTGCTGCGTAGGCCCATTCAAAGGGCCAGAATAAGGACGAATTCGGTGTAAAACCAGGATGTGATGGCCATATGGTTAAAGTGTCCACTTGGTATGCTAAGTACCGTGTTCGATTCTACACAGTTCAGTGTCTCCAGCAGAGATATTGTGCGTTATGCTTAATCAGTGTAAGAGAGGCCCATGTGAACCTGATGTGATGGCCGTGTGGTTAAAGTGTTCACTTGGTATGCTAAGTACCCTGTTCGATTCTACACAGTTCAGTGTCTCCAGCCTTGATGTTGTACATCATCCTCAATCAGTGTAACGGAGGCATAGATGTGAACCAGACCCCACTGTGATGTAGACACGTCTCTGAGCTTCCTGACAACGAACGAATGAAAGTGACTCATATTTTCATGTACTTTATTCTAAGGACTCTTGTGATTAATACCCTGTGCTGTCAGATAATGGATTTAGTATCAACCAGTTTGTGTAATGTATTGATTGTTATTGAAAGTTTGATACTGGCTGGCATTGTACTCAACCTTTAGTATCCAAAAGGATTCTATATGATCCGCCTGGGGAGAAAGAGAAAATGTAAGCCCGCAATCCCCCTTAATGCTGACCGCGCAGGACAATGTTCTATCTAGACGTAGATAGTCAAGCCTTATTAAAGCAGCACAGCGACAGTGCGATGACACTAATGTATTGAACGGTCAAAACCACGATGTTTTTGAAAATCTCCCTTTATGACTTCATTGCCAGATGAAATGAAGAGATGTTGTTGACAAATACTGTCTTTTTAAACAAAACGATTAAAAAACGTAATTGAAACAAGATTTATTCATTATTGAAATGTACCATTGTGATCAAATAATAAGCAAAGACAAATAACATAATAAGTAAAGATATATCAAATACCTTTGCACATTTCAGATCTGCAAGATTAAATGTTTTGAAGTTAAATATTGTCTATATTATTTAGTTGACAAATTTCGTCTTGATTTGGTAACCGACAAGTTTACTGCAATGAAGCACTAACCACTTGGGTTAAAATTAGACGAAGCGACGCACAGTGCCGGTATAGTGTCGGGATGTGGGTCATCTAGCCTTGAATGCTTCCTGCTTGTAACCTATTCATAGCTGATATCTATGGAATCCTAGAAGGGACATTCACGCGTTGTCGCGCATTTTAAGATTTCTTTACACATTTTGATGGGGCGACGATGCGACAACGCCACATATTTTGACTTTGAAAATTGTCGGTATGTCGCTTTATCGCCCTTTGGATGATTAACAAGTCATTATTCAAAGCACGACAATGCCACATAGCGACAATGGGACAAATGGCCGAAATGTCGCGTCTTGGTAGCTTTGGTACATTTTGCCTCTTTTTGCTAGTTTTTGCGAGGGCGACAACGCGGCAATGCGACAACGCGAAACTGTCCCTTCTGGGATTCCATAGATATCAACATGTGTTTTGGATATAATTTCTTTTGTTACATATGATATTCTTCCAACCATTTTACTGTCCTTTGTTGACAGGTGTGTCAAAATGATTACCATGTTTTCATCGAGACCTGGCTGCAATACTGCCGATGTGAGGTATAATTTTAACTCAATCATTTCTGTAAGCTTATAGCAGGTCACACTTCAATGGATTGCTTGCCATATTGTAAGAAGATTATCCATTAAATCATACACACATATGTGTTTTACATTGTTTTGTTTTATATGTCAATGTGTTGTAATAGTATGTCATACATCTTACGGGTTAGAAATGATCTTCAGTATAAACCCATGCTTGTCGTAAGAAGCGACCAACGGGTGGTCAGGCTCACTGACTTGGTTGACACATGTCATGGTATCCCAGTTGCTTAGATCGATGTTCATGCTGTTGATCACTGGGTTGTATGGTTCAGACCCTATTATTTACAGCCTGCCCCCATGCGGCGTAAAACTAAACTCACTCACTCATATATCTTCTCAATTAGTATTTAATTGTTCACATGAGCGTTAATTAAGCACCACGAGATTCTTAATCTAGTCCCAGAAAATAATGACA
>VKKT01008089.1:18431-35845 GCA_008038995.1 Haliotis laevigata | reverse complement strand
CATACTGAGGATCACTGAAAATGTCGTCTGCTACCAAGTAAACAAAGGGGGATAACTCTTCAAAAACTAATGAAAAAGGATAAACGGAGTTGTCTCTCTTCAATGAAACCAAGCACTTGATAACTTGTCAAGGTTCTTTATACTAGAAATCCAATTAATCATATTCCTAAAATTCTCAATAATTTCTGGCCATATTATATATATGGAATCTTCCATTTGGTTGAATATATAGTTTTTGTTTCAGAAACTGAGAGCTACACCTAGTCTAAAAAATGGATTTAATCGGTCTCTTGATTTGGAATTCGATCGCAATGATCGCGATTGCATTAATGAAACAGATATTGCAGAATATGTTCAATAATGAATTATAAATGAAAGTTATAATGCATTCGTATGATGTTCTGTGAATGTTATGTGTCAATGTGGAGACTAATGACATTTCTCACGAATAAGAACGACGCATATTGTAGACGTAACTGTTGAGAAAGAAATGCATGCGAAGATTTTGCTCAGGTGATGAAGCATAAAAGCCTGATTTACTGCAATAAGGAGTAAATGGTCGACTAGGGGTGGCCAATAGAGAAAGGACGGAGAAGATGCTCACATACACCTTCTATGAATCATGGCACAACACCAACCACTGTGGTTTATATGTAGAAGAGGATCACACAACACTGATGATACAATATATATATATTATCCTGTCTTGACGTTTGCAGTTAGAAAGAAGAAGTAGCAATTATATTTATACGGGAGCTCTTAATGGAAGTCCCAGTGTGTGGCCATCGATTTCATCATCAGGTACATCGTTGCTTTATATGTGTCTATTTGCAATGATAAACACTGAAATATTAAACCCCAAAAGGTAATTGACTTCCATTCTGATATCCATACTCGCTTAATGAAAGCGTTAAAACATTTTAAAAGTGTATTACATTAAAAAATTATTGTTAATGATAGGTTAATTGAGTATGAATATAACATTATGTATCAAACAGACTCCCATTTATTTCGTAAAACTGTAATTTCATCATTTATATCTGTGTGTATTTGTAATGACAAACACTGAAACATTAATGTACCAAAAGGTAATGTAACTTTATGTATTCCCAGGTTTATCAATACTATCCCCCCAAAAACGCATAGGCGTTTTTTCTATTTTTAAAAATCGTTTAATTACCTATTTTGTTCAAACAATCGTCAGAATATGTGTTGATAACATGATTTTACACAATTGCACAAGTAAAAAATCGACTTTACCTGAAAATGTTGATTTTGATGAGATTTCTTACAAGGATTAAAAATACACCGCTACAACGCAACAAAAATCACCTTCCAGTTTAATTTGTGCAGCAAAGAGGATGCACTGTCTGGCTATAAATATCCAGATTACTTTCGAAAATCGACATCCGTTTTGAAGGAGTTTCAAGGTAAAATCTCTACACCACGTCTTGACGCTGCGACACGGAACATCGCCATTGAAAGAATACACGCTGGAGATTACCAGTCGTTTGTTGCCATACGTCTGAATGTTAGTCTGAGCACGATATCACGGCTTGCAGCTCGTTACAACCAATCAGGTATGACAAATGACCGTCCCCGTACAGGCAGTCCTCGACTCACCACTGAAGCCCAAGATCGGTACATCCGGGAACTACATTTGCGTAATCGTACTGCCATGGGTGAGAGCCCAGCAGCCAGGGTGCCTTGTATTCGGAGGATATCCGGTCAATCAGTACGGAACAGGTTGAGAGAGATTGGACTGAGAGCCAGGAGACCCGACATCGGGACCGTGCTACGTCGTCACCATCGCACTCAACGTCTCCGTTAACTAAAATTATCCACTTGGTTGTATAGACATTTCCTTCTTCTAAACAGATGTCAAAATTCATGCATTAAAGTCTATTTGTGGACGAGTTATGCATGTTTGAAAATACAACATTTTCTCAACAGATTTCTGGCCTATGCATTCCTCTTTGGGATAGGATATGTACAACATATCGTAACAGGCGTTTGGGATGCTTGATGCTTTGGGGATGTGTACAAGTTGTCAATACTTTTAATATTCCACTGTGAAGCAGCTCATGACTGTTTGAAGGAACAAATATATACGTGAAGGGACGCATACATCCCCAACCCCTCCAAAACACACGAATTTTCAAAATTTTTACACCCATCGCCCAACCCACACATACACAGATACAAAGTCAAATACATACACGACACTGATAACAACTTTCTGTAGGATTTCCTCGAATTGCTTCTACTTTCACTTTCAGTTATTGACGACACACAAAATGTCTGTACCTGAAAAAGCACACTTATATCTATATGTTTCATAAACATTTTCATACATCATTGCTTCGGGATAGTGACACACCAAACGGATCTTTGCGTTCAAACAGGTTTCGTTCTGTAGCACAACTATTACTATCATTTTATTCTAACGCTACGTCATCGCAATGTTCGTGGAGCTATATTTATCTTGAACACGTATTCTGCTGATATTTAGTTGCGAGAATAACTCACTTTACTTGACATTTAACGGGGTAAGAGAAAATAGTTAATGAACTTTAAAATACCATAAATGAGTATACGAACGAGTGTAAACCCTGGTGACGGATAATTCCTTAAAAGCTCGTGATAAGATTACTAGATGTAAAATATGTAGCTATACCTACATGTTGAATGAACTCCGGCATGACTGTATATAACTGCACAGAGGCGAAGCAATGATAGCGCGGTCCGATGGTATGTGGCATGGGGTATGGGGTATAGGGTATGGGGTATAGGGTATGGGGTGGGAGGGGGGCGCTATATAGCAAAGCCTACGCAAAATGCTTTACAACAAAAAGCGCCCAAACCATGTACAATAAGTACAGCGACCAAACCAAATAGTGATTCCCCATACCAATCACAGACCTCGCTTTTTCTTACACAACATCAGCGAGGTTTGTTACGCACTGTCCACGATGTGAGTGTCTTCTGTCGCGGATGGTGTGTAGGGTGGCAAATCGTTAAATCAAAGTACATTTTTTGACAAATATTTCGACTCTGACTTAAAAGTTACAAAGATTGTGTACGTGTTTGAGTATTTACTTCCAAAAGTGTTCATATATTCATACATGAAGTATCAGTTTGCTAGCTCCATCACATTTTACTTGACGTAAACAAAATAATGGATTTGTGACATCTTTGTTAAAACCGAAATAATTCTACCCATTGTTTCCCTTGTAATTTTTCAGAGTTTATCACATCGTCATGTAACATGTACCGATACCAATCATTAACCACGTTTTTCTTACACAACATTACGGGGTTTGTTGCGCACTGTCTTTGTCGCTGATAGAACTAATATAAACGTATGAAGCGACGCATATATCCCCAACCCTTCCAAAACACATGAATTTTCAAGATATACATATACAAATACACCCATCCTCCAACCCACACATACACAGAACCCCATACATACAACACTAATCTGATAATGTCATTATTTTTTCACATACGTATGAATTTTATTTGAATATATTCACCGTATACGGGTTTTACGTGTTTCTTATTAAGCAGCAGCAATAAAGATTATGTAAAGTGACATGCACAAGAAAGTACACACATGGTGAGTATGGTATATGAAACCAGCGTAAATATTTTGAGAAGTTTTTGACTGTGACTTGCAAGTCACAAACATTGTGTCCGTGTTGGAGTATTTACACAACGAAGAGTGTTCACATATTCATACATGAAGTATTAGTTCGTGTAATTATGTAAATGATTGAATAAAGAAGTCTTTGTTAAAACTGAAACAAGTCACCAGAAACCAGTAACCCTTAGATTGTCACCCCTGAGTTATCACATGGCATGACCCGTGAAGATCCGGGTTAGAATTGGTCTTCAGTAACCCGTGCTGGTCGTAAAAGGCGATTAACGGGATCAGGTGGTCATGCTCGCTGACTTGGTTCACACATGACATCGTATCCCGGTTGTGTAGATCGACGCTCATGTTGTTGATCACTGGATTGTCTGGTTCAGACTCGATTATTTACAGACCGTTTTAACAAAAACATCTTGATGTTTTGCTTTTGGAAAATAAGTCTCAAAGCTTCCATTAACCATGAACGACATTTGATGGAGATGTGTACAAGTTGTCGTTACTTCTCATGTTCCAGTCTGAAGCAGCTCAACCGATCGGGACTGTTTGAAGGAACTAATGTAAACGTCATCAACCCTTCCAAAACAAGATATACACATACAAATACACCCATCCTCCAACCCACACACACACAGCAAACACAGAGTTACACACACACACACACACACACGACACTGACTTTCTGTAGGATTTCCATGAATCGTTTCTACTTTCACTTGCAGTTATTGACGACAAAATGTGTGTACATGAGAAGGCACACGTATAAGATATGTTCATGTTTGCCTTTGCATTAGTGATTCAGCAAGAAAAACAAAAACTATTACTCATGTCATGTTATCCTCAGCGCACGTCATCGCAATGTTTGTTGAGCGATTTCTATCTTGGACACAGATTGTGCTGATAATATTTTAGTTGGGAGAATATCTCACATTATCTGACATTTAACAGGGTAAGAGAAAACAGTTATAATTGCGCTTTTAATGCCATAAATGTGTACATGAACAAGTGTAACACCGGGAAACTCGTAGTAAGATTACTAGATGTGAAATATGTAACGACACCCATGTGTTGAATGAGCTTCGGCGTGGCTGTATATAACTTCATAGAGGCGAAGCATTCATAGCGCGGTCCGATGGCATGGGGGAGCAATATCGCAAAGCCTAAGCAAAACACATCACAACAAAAATCGCCCAAACTCTGTGATCCCCCATACCAATCATTGACCACGTCGTTTCATACACAACACCACGGAGTTTGTTGAGCACTTTTCATAATGGAATTGCGTCTTTTGTCGCTCAGAGTATTTAAGATGTCAAATCGTGCTCCTTTTAAACCACAAAATAGACAGCTGATTCTTGTTGTTGCCAATAATCAGTGACTTTGATTTAACACTTTTATGAACAATTATGTTACGCTGTCAGTCCTTGGGCGCATGCAGGCCATTACTGTTTCAGACTTTGTGGAACCCCTCGTCCCGGTAGACTGGGAAAACATTTCACGGCCAATTTATCACTTGAACCTTCGATATTAAGCCACTGGTTCGCCTAAAGAATGCATCTCTGTCGAGAGAAATGTTGTTAAGGTAATACTAATCTGTGGGATAAAACCATTATTGTTCATATCAATTTCATTTGGGTACATGTGTATATTATATTCACTGTATTGGGTTTTACTTGTTGTAATTGTTTCCTTTAAAGCAACAGTAAAAAAGATGATAAAAACTGATGCGCAAAATCAAAGTATGCACATCGTATTTGAGGTGTATTCTACAAAAGAGAACAACAACGTAAATAGCTACTCATTTAGGCATCTATGTTTAAAAAGACACCAGTTACATACCCTTGTCCCCTCCGAGTTTATCACATTGCAATGTAACATGTCCCGATCGTACGTTGAATGTTATCTGCTCTCCATCAGTTTTGTGGGTGGCAGTGCCAGAGATGAAGTACCACCACCTTCCGATTCCGATTCACTGTGCTTCTCAACACAACATACTAAACTCTTGAGTGGGTGTACAGATACTCTCATTACTGATTTGATGAACCTGCAGATGCGTTAGTTATATGCACAATATATCGTAACACGCTTTTGAGATGTTTGATGTTTTGCTGTTAAAAAATTGATTAATATAAGCTTTCATAACCATGAATGACCTTTGATGGGGATGTATAACAGTTAACATTACTTGTCCTGTTCCAGTTTGAAGCAGCCCCACCAATCGGGACGCTTATCAAAGACGTTTCTCTGCAATTGGAGAATTCACAGTTTACTGTCGATCTCATATTCTCGTTGACATCATGTCAAACATGGCAATCTCGCAAATGTGCCTTACAGTGTTTCATACATTCCCTATAACTGTTTTATTGAATGCTGAGGTATGTTTGACATGTAAATTTAAAATCTATTTAACACACAGCAAAAATAACTTAGTGTCCGTTCTTGCGGAAACCTAATTGATACTGGGTAATGTAGGTTTCCGCTAGGTTTCAGTATCCGGAAACAGACAATGAGAGCTTCCACCTAGTTTACAAAACTGAAAGTAACAAATGTAGGTTTCCGTCAAGTTTCCACAACTGAAACTGCCATTATTATTATTATTATGAGTCTCCATTTAGTTTCAGTTCGCTGAAACATTCATAGCAAAAATGACTCCTATTGGATACTGGGTAATGTAGGTTTCCGCTAGATTTCTGTACCCGGAAACAGACAAGTCTGTTGGTTTATGTACACATTTGCAAATTTACGACTTTCATAGTCATCATATGGCTGCCGATGTGACTTTGTAACTCATTCACTCACCATTCTACAAACAGAAACTTACAACTGAGAATGTTGTTTTTTCATGTAAAATGTAATAAATGGTACAAACACAGTACCACAGTCACTGTTATGATTCAGCTGTTTCATTATTTTGAATAACTCACATTACAATAGAACTCCACAAAAAAATCAAAGCATGATGTATGTGCGCGCGCGCGCGCGCGCGTGTGTGTATGTATGAGAAGCCACATCAAGAGGGAATCTTCAACATTTGAGAACACAACTTCTGTATGAAAATGCAAATAATCAATATGTCAAAACCTTACAATATTTTATGTATGTGATGAAATGAGGTCAACTTGTGCAGGCATAACATACTTGTTGTGTTATTTATTTAACAGATTTGAAATTCCCAATTCAAATGTTTAGTGTATGAAAGGCCACAGGCCCATATACATGAAGTGAACAGCTCATATAGTTAAGACTTGGCAACTCGCTGACAACCATGAAGCTTCTGTTGCACTCATACCGAGCAGGCAGCAATCCTCTGATCTGATACTTATGAAGCAGGGCCTGGCTTGAGATATTTGTTTTGCCACACAGAGAAAGGGGAAATATAACCAAGTTGATCACAACAAGCCCACAACCGCAAACAGATGGTGTATGCTCTACTTAAGAGTCCTGGTTGATGTCTGGCACGACATAGTTGCCATCCTCATTGTCCCACACAGACTGCATCATCCTGCAAATACAATGCATACAATGCTTAGTAAAACTACAAAGTAGCCAAAATAACACATGCATACATATTCAAATGCATGCACAGTGGTGCATTAAATATATGATGGATAGCAAAGGGACAGTGCAAACTGAAGTCGTTAAGTAAGTGAAACCTCACACTTCATTATATGTTATCATAGAAGATCCATCAGTTGATGCGACCTGTCTTTACAACAGTCTAAATAAAATATCACAATGGGCCCGTAAGTGGCAGGTTACATTTCACCTAAATAAAACCGAAACTACTCAGTTCTCATGTAAAGCGAAACCGTCTCCAAAACTGAACCTACTCATGGACAGAACAATCATAAAAGAAGTTAAAAGTCATAAACACTTAGGATTAACACTCAAAAGTGACTGTACATGGAATGACCACACCAATGATATTGTTCGTAAAGTTCGCCTCATGATCAGTTGTCTGAGGAGTTTTAAATACCGATTATCACGTAAAACCATGGATATTATGTAGAAGTCCTATATCTTGCCAATATTTGACTATTGCTCGCACATTTGGTCTAACTGTGGCAATAGCGTATATTAGAAAACTTCATCTTGATGCTCTGAGAACTATATGTGGTGTCGTTCGTGGCACAAGTCATAACAAACTTTATATTGAAACTAAATTTCAGTCCTTGCAACATAGAACGTACGGTCAAAAACTAACTTTTTTCTTTAAAATGTACTATAACCAATTCCCAAACTATCTTTGTGATTTGATCCCAAACTCTGTTTCCGGAACGTGGAAATCCTGGTGGATTCGTAGACGTTAGTAAAAAATGGGAAAAGTTCAACCTCAATGATGATGAAAATCGATATTATTACTTTAATGTAACTGAAAAGTGTTTGCATTTTGTGAAATAAATAGAATATATCAGGTAAGTATGATCAGCGATGAAAATATGCTTAAAATAATAAAATATGCTTCACAGCGGTCCACGTCCGACAAATTCCGAACAATCATAGGCCGCTAATATATTAAATTCAGTTGTGTAAAATTAAAAGATATGTATTAGGTAAGTATCGTCATTCAACATTCAACTACGCAGACCAGCAGAGAAGTAGCAGAAAACACTTCTTAAGAAAACACTTACATCTCCTACACACAGTATTTCGCAATCAAAACAACTCTCCACTTCCTAATTAGCATTCACAACAACTCCGTGAAACCTGTTCATCCACATTCACAACAACTCAGTGAAACCTGTTAATCCACCCACAACAATGAAAACAGTCGGGAAATTATGATGAGTAGACTAANNNNGTCTGATCCGCCGACAAAGTTTACCTGTACAAACACTTATGGTATATAAACCTCAAGAAGGTAAGAAGTCCGTGCGACAGCTGCGATCCTTCCTCTGTCCCCGACCGTGCCTGTCTCTCCACCATCGTCGCCGAACCCTACATCTCCTACATCGCCCGTGGACTCATTCTTCGCCTTCACTGCCGCCACCATCAACGCATCAGATGATGTATTCGAGGAGTGAGTTTTTTACATTTTACGACGCTTCATCTATATTACACACAAAGTCACACAGTAACAATTGATGGAAATGACGATTTTATCGAATTTGTTTTAACATAATTCTTAACTAATCGCCACCACATTTTAGTACCATGAGTGTTATTTATAGATTCATCAACTCGTCCATCAAAAGCACGTTTTGCATTTCTAACTGTTGCTATTACTTTGTTCCGAAATGTTCTGAACTTAGTCCAATCATCGGGAAGGTTTCTGTTTTTTGCAATCTTATGGACACGATTTCGTTTTCTTATTAAGGATCGGATTTCGTTATCTTTGATTCTAAGTGTTACAGTTTTATTTGGATTCCGAATATATTCATTCATGATATTCAATAACAAGGATGTAAGGTTTTCAGTGATATTATCTACGTTCCCCGAAGAGAAAAATAAATCTGCGGTTATTCTAGTAGCATCCGTGATTATTTGTCGAAGGCCGTAGTAACTTTGTATATAGTCTCTTTGGATTATTGCCACGAAGAACGTTAATGTTGTAATCACCGGTTATAATTGTCTGCATATTAAGATCAACTGTGTTACCTATTGATTCATAGATCAAATTCCAATATTCTGAGCTCTTGTCGGCGCGATAAACAGTTCCAATCAGGCAGTTTCTTGTTTTACATTTAATCTGTATCCATATCTATTAAATATCTAATTTCTCCTTAAGACTACGTACATTTAGATGGACTATCCTTAAAGCATTTGTGCATTTAGGTCCTGGATTAGGATGAATATCTCCACAGCACAGTAACAAAAGTGAAATCATGGAAACAAAACTGCCATACAGACAACGAACTTTGAATAGATGTTCATAAAAAGCAAATTTACCTGAGTGTTTAGAATGAAGTGCTGCAGCAAATGCACCCACTGCCTGTCTATACTGTGATATTTCAACCGACATCGAAAATTAGAAACTGGTGACAAAWATAGTAGACAGTGGGTCTTGAGGATGCAAAACTGCATAGGCACACACCAACATCATAACTTAATGATATAATGCGTAAACAAAACAAGGGCATTCTTTTCTTGTCACATTCATAACAGAAATAATCAAACAAACAGAAGAGGAAAGGGTAAAAAAGGGAAAAAAAACATTTGTCTATTTAGTGAAAGGAAAATTCGAGAAAGTTTCATATATACAATTTTTCAAATTGCCTATACATGAAAGTCATATCAATTGCTCAAAATATCTACATCAAAACATAGTTAACAGTAGTGAGATGATTTGTATCTGTCGACGCGTGTGTATGTGCGARAGAACACGATTTGGGCGCTTAGCTACGAGAATGTGTGTGTGTGTGTGTGTGTTAAGGATGCATTTCAGGGCGGACTGGATACCTGTGCGATTAGATGCATTGTGTTGTGAAACAACGTGAGTACTGTTGTTACATATCCTATTCTATATAGACATATTTAATGCTTTACCATAGACGGAAATCAAAAGGGTAATGTAAAAAATGTATAATAATGATTTGTATAGTACAGTAGTTGAGTCAAGTGTGAATTGACACAAATAGCTTATTGTGCACATTCTATGAATGCAAACTGCTATAAATGTATTGAACGTAGCGCGATCACTCATGAGTTATTCAGATCATGGCGACCTCTTATGTCATAATTATCAGATCAAAACATAGCGTCAATGCGCTTTAAAAATGAAGCTGTAAACGTGTCAATTTCATTTAAGCGATTGTTTAACGGGTTGCGATTTAAATACACACATGTGTACATATATATACACACACCCGTGACCATACATACACACACACACACACACACACACACACACATACATACATACATACATATACACATACAGTTATGAGTTTGTATCAATGTAAATTGACAACAATTTGCAACAGCACTATTACATTTGCAAGAAGTTGCTGACATTTACTGAATTTTATTCAGTGTAATATTGGTGGCCACACCATGGGGAAACTCTGGGATTGATTTCCTACCTGAAACAATGTCAATGCACAATCTCTACAGACGTTTCTGCATCTTGATTAAAACAGTCTTTGGTTTATTCACAGGCATATTGCCGATGATGTCCTGAGCAATTTTGTTGTTTGCTCCTGGAACCATTCGATGGTTCGCCACACGGATGGGTGATGGTGACCAACCAAGTTAAAAAATTTGGTGTGCCATCCCTCACATACATTGTCTGTTCTTGGATCACCTGCTAGAGTTGCTAGAGTTTGCCTCATGTACGTTCTTGACACGTTATATTTGTCGAGATTCAATCAGCTAAAATCATAATATAATTGTCGAGTACTTTGTTAAAATCACATTTTATTTCACAAACAGTACTCAAGCTAAATCCTAGATTAGATCTGCTCAGTTGTTCTTGCTAAATTCAAGCAATGTCTTTATAGTCATTATACACAAGCACTTGATGTTTTCAATACCTTTGATGTCAACATCAGTTTACTCTGTTTTCACAATAATAGGACCTTTTTCCGGTACTTTTGTACCAGGGACTTTTTTTTCGAGGACTGATTTTCATATAATCCATATATTACCTGTGATGTTAGCTACTGTATCAATAGTTATATAATTGAAAACATTTACAGTTTGACTTCCCAATGTTTTGACTGGTCTGTAGGAAATTCAGTAGATCCACTTAAGGTTAAAGTTACTGCAACTTACACACATCTTAGAACTAACCAAGCACTTTTACCAGGAAATGGTCCAAAATCTGGATAGTATCTGACAGAGTTGAGTTCTAATTATTAAGGTTAATATAGTAGATTAAATTAGATATTAGATATTACAGTGATACTGAAACTTAGATGACGTTTTTCCCCCGTTTCCATAAATCACTAAGTCACAGTAAGTGTAGCCTGAAACACAAATGAACAGGCTTCGGGTACACCTGTCTAACATTTTCTTATTTGTGAATTTGTTGATGGCATAAGTGTTTTTAGAAGCTCAGAGAGGAATATGTATTTGGAAATGACAGTACTTTTTACTTCAGGATTTGGGGAGGCAAACTGTTACATGTGTTTTAGTTCATGTTTAAGTACATGTGAATACAAAATAATGCCATGACTGTTCATATAATTGTCTATCTATAAAACTCACTATCAATGACTGTTACATAACCAGTAGTAATAAGAATTGGACATTGTCAGTAATTTAGGGTCGTGCCATCTGGACCATTGTCAATCAACTAAATTGCATCATCAGACATGAAACACCTGGCTTGCCCGCTTTATGACCACATATGCTCAAATGGCACTTGCTAACTAAGCATTTATTTGATGATGTACGAAGTTAAATAACAATGTTGAAATTGTTATATTTTGATATTTTAATGTTATTGCTTAATTTGCTTATTCAACAACACTCATTTTCGCTCGCAAAAAGTTTTTTCCCCCTGTAAATACTGATTAAATTTCAACAGCTGTATACAAAACATAAGAAATGGAAGACACAACGAGAAAGTGAAACTCAAGAATAATAATTGGGAAAATGGACACTTGTACACATTATCAGAACTATGATTACATAGCAAATATTTTCATGTAAGGAATTGGTTATGCCTAGTGACTGAAACGACATGCAGCTGAAAATTAAGTTACATGAAACTTGAGGTAAAACTTTGTACGTTGGGTATATATGTAGTGGTGATATTCACAGGAAGCGGATACTTATTTAAATAAACTGGTGTATCGAGTTTAAAATATTACTGTTAACTGGTGAAGTCAGTACCCCATTACCGTAAAGTACTTTTTTATGTCGTATCCTTGATTATAAGAATAAAAATGGAATGCATGTATCAACACATTAGAGTAGGAAATATTTTTCTAGCATTTCCAGTCGTCTTGATATGGACTTTTGTTTAGGTAATGGTTGTTTCATTTGATCATTCTTTCATCAATTTGGTAATACAATTTAATTTTCTCTGCAGAAATGACAAGTCTATATGGATATTCATCGTCTCTATTACACAATATCCTTAAAGACTCGTCTTTTCTGTCACTACCTACTCCCAGAATGTCTCTCAAACAGTTCATTTTCTCTACAGGCAAGAAATCTGATGATCCAAAGAAATCAGGATACATCCCAACTATCTTCCCTTCTCGCCAGAAACCGATCAAGCGACGAACCACCCTGACTTCATCCAAAGCTAAGTCGCCTCCAGCTAAGCGTGTCTTCCCTGATACTTCTGCTTCATCTCCCGGCTCTGACACCCTACTTCTTTCTCCATGCAGCACAGCCACTGAGGACAAGCTATCTTCGCCTTCTGTCACAGAGCAAGAAGACTCTACACCTGCTCCTGAATGCTCTACACCTGCTTCTGAATACTCTTCACCTGCTTCTGAAGAAGAGCCTCAAGTCATACCATCTCGGATAGACAATGACTACGCCTATCCGCATATAGATCAGACTCCCTGCAACGATGAGATGGAGAGATTAGAATTTCAGATTCAGCATCTTCAACGCGAGAATGAAAACCTGAAAAAGAAGACACTCTGTTTATCCAGCTATAAGGACAATGATGCGAATTTCCACTACATGACCAATCTACCAAACTACGATACTTTTGAAGTGCTGGCTATGTTTCTGCATACAAGATGTGGCGGGAGGCTTAACTACTGGACACATCAGCAGTCATCTAACAACACACGTCGCTACACTAAGAGGCCTGGACAGGAACGCACCCTAAACTTCCAAGAGGAACTATTTCTTGTGCTCGTGCGACTTAAGCGTGGTATGGAGTTAAGAGACATGCACTTGAGAACTGGAGTAAGTGTACCTACTTTGTCAAGAATCTTCACAACTTGGATCAACTTCATGAACAACGAGTTGACTGGCTGTTTTGAGATGGTCGGAGTTGATCTCAGTCATGTGCAGACAATACCATGTATGGACCCATTTCCAGAAGTGACAATAACGCTTGACTGCACAGAACTCTTCTCACAGCGCTCTATGGACCTTCAGGCACGAAAAGAAACATTTTCCAACTACAAGCACCATGCCACTATGAAATTTCTAGTTGGAATGGGCCCACATCAAGCTGTGAATTTTGTGTCAGCAGCGTGGGGAGGAAGAGCTACAGACAAACACATAACACTCAAAAGTGAGAAGCTCGTGTCCAACCTAGCTCCAGGTTCCAGTGTCATGGCCGACCGCGGTTTCCTTGTGACTGAAGAACTCCGCTCACTTGGTGTTAAGATGATAATGCCACATTTCAAGGGCAGAGACAGGACTCAGTTCTCTGATACTGAAGCTTGGCGCTCAGCGCAAATCAGCAGTGCACGTATACACATCGAACGCGTCATCCAACGCATCAAAACTTTCCACATTCTTGAGAACCCTATCCGAATTGACCAAAAGGATATGATTGAACAAACATTCAGAGTTTGTTCATACCTTGTTAATCTGCAAAGACCTATTTTAAATGATTAAGAATGTATTGATTGCTTGTGTTTTGTCAATGTAATGGCAAAGAAGGGTGAAAAAGTAACACTGGAGTAGAGGTTGATTGTTGTATTTACAACCAATGTGATCTCTTTTTGTGAACACCACACATAATGGTGAATGTTATGGCTCATTTACCATGCCAATGGTACATACATATTGAGAAATGTACAAGCATTATGATGTGATGATTACACAATGCCATTTAGAAAGAAAGCGTAATCCCAAATATGACATGTTACATCATGATGTTTCATTTTTTTTTAAATACAGTATATATGCTCACACTGATTCATTTATCATGGAGTAATACAGACACATTGAAAATATACTCTGATTTTCAAGCATTATACTATTTTCCAGTCTTAAATAATTAAGCCCATACTGATTCAGTTGAGCTTTACGTCACATCGGCATTATTCCAGCCATATAGTGACGAGAACAAGGTTGCATTAATAAACATTGTCACTCATGTACCATTTGTGCTCAATGACATTTGTTCAGATATTGCTCAATTTGTAAATATATAAGTGAACATTTCATTTACATGAAATCATTTACCATGACAAATTAAAGGTTCAGTGAAATATGTACAAGTATTAAGATGGCCAGAACATTTACTTACACAATGCATGAAGCAACTCTTTCCCCACTTCATATGTAAATAAAGCTAAGTATGATTCATTTAATATGAATTTCATGTGGAACCACAAGCGTGTCCAATTGAGTGAGTAATAAATCTGATCATATGCAAAATGTTCTTGTTCCTCTTTTTATTTTGTCAAAGAGGATTCTATGTCACTACATGTAAATGTACATTCCAAACATATTAAGGGCAGACGTATAAAATATTTTACAGTTGTCACATTATATGGCGACACAGGCTACACATGAATACAACATATAAGAAATGACAAGTCGCACTTCACATAATAGAAATGCTTGGTAAAAACAATGAAGATTATTAATATCAGTAACCACTCAGTGGGATATATACTACTAACACTTTGCTAAGGAACCCTGAAATTTATCATAGAATTGAACAGTGATTTGATCCTTAGAGAATTCAGTGGTGCATATTAAGGACATAATTTGTTCCTCGTAAATATAACACATTGCGAGGGTTCATCTGGCTCACAGTTAAAAGTTAGTGTTTCAACATAAAGCACTTCATATTATAACCAAGAGTTATTGCAGCTAGCACAGAACCAATCAGCTGCAGCAACAGCTGTGTAGCCAACACAGGGCCAGCAGTACCAGCTGTCTGCTGTGGCACAAGCWCAGGAACAGTCACATGCCACAGCAGCATTGCAGACATGTCCATTGCAGACATGTCCACGGCGATGTCATCTGCCTCAGGCAGCACTTTCTGGCAGATGACACAGCTAACCTGGGTGGTCTTGGGCAGGTTAAAAAGTTCCTCAATTCGACCAGTCAGTATTTCTGGGACAACATTCACTTCAACAATTCTCTCCCAAAGTATTGGGTCAAACGGCACGCTGAGAATTTCCATTGATTTCTTCGTGTACACGACGAAGTCACACTTGTTGACCCCCACCACAGCCATGGCACCCTGCACCTGATGGTAGTAATCAGTGTCCTGCTTCAACTCAGAGAAAACTCGGGAAGCAGCTAGAGGTAGGTTAGCTCCTGGCCCGTACTGCTTCCCTGACACTGATGTCTCTGGATGAAAACGGACACTTGATCTCCAGGATGGTTGTTGGGTGGCATCCGCAGGACACAATACCATCAGCGCTGGTTCGGAGGTGGGGGTAGTCCGGATGTACATGAAGTTTTGTCTCCTTCACCCCCAGAGACCTGTGTTGCAACCTCCGGCGAGACACATAGGCGTTCCGGGCCACCGACTCGTAGAGAAGTCCATACGTCAAGCTCGGCGTTGAGGTGGAGCGCTGATGGGGGTTGGCACCAAGTCGATAGCCCATGATATCCCGGACAAGGGCATCTGGATCCGCCTTTCTTGTCATGATATAACGGACGATCCGGCCAAAGGCGCTGGAGGTCAAACTGCCATACTTCTGTCGGAACCAGTCCAGGTTGTTACTTTGTCCGAGAGTGAGAGAAGGGATGAGCTGTAGATCAGATGGAGAATACGGAAGGCATCAACTTCAGACAGGAAAGAGGGATGTGTTGCATCAGAGAAAGTCTTGTGAGTTAGAGAGGCGATAGGTAGAGATAGGCTGGTGACGGAGACTTCAGAAGAGTAGGCGAGGTCCGGAGAAAGAAGGCTGGCATTTGGAGACAGGCTTGATGGTGCAGAACCAGGTTGGACGTTGCCGGGAAACCTGGATGGGTCAAGGGCGTAGACCGCAGGGCAGACCCATCCAAGATGACTGGTTGCCCGGATTAGGCCAGCTCGGAGTCCTCAGCGGTGAAAGGCTTGATGGCGTTGGTAACAGTGGACCCGTCATCATAGGCAGTTCTCCTCCTCTTGTTGGGCAGATCATGGTTACCTATGTCCTGGAACCGCTTGGGTTTCACTGTTGAAGCTGTAATATAATGAAATAAACTTAAACATTTGTAAACAATTACTAATTACCAAACATTCATATTAAAATTGGCGCATTGAATTTGTGTAAATATTTTGTTATTGATTGAGGGACTTCTCACACTTTTCAATAGCATACATGTAAATTTTATTTCGACACATAATATGATCATGTCTATATTAACCATGGAGAAATTAAAGAGAAGACAACCTTTTACCATTTAACAGAATTCGATCTGTAAGTTGCAAGTGTCTAATGAATAATGAACAAGCCCATCTAGCAATAAATCATCACAGCTTTAAAATCTTTATAACCCTTTGGCAAGTTTAAAGAGGAAAATGATACTGCTTAAAATACTGTTTACAAACATTTCCATTTCAACATTTCATAAATTTAAAACAATGACAAGTGACCAAATTAATACTGGCGTATCGGGTCAATCCATGGACAGAGCCTGTCTGTACAGACAGCTTCACCAGGGGCCGTCTCGCCTGCCACTTAGCCAAGATGTGGCCACAGGCCTGGGTGAATCTGGAGGACAAATTAGACAATATTAGAGAAAATTGTTTTAGTTTCATATATAGCGTTACAGATAACTTGTTAGCTCGATATCTGGATGTGTTTGTCTTATACACTTGCCAAAAAGATAACAAACATATCAAGTTAATTACTGTGATACAAAGAATGTAAGAAAGCAACTCTGATATTACAATGTTTTATTCCTTATATTTACAGTGCTAATACTTAAGCATGTACAATAT
>VKKT01008085.1:18674-28860 GCA_008038995.1 Haliotis laevigata | reverse complement strand
AATCTTCATGGGTCCCGTGCATTACGAATTGACATGTATTTGACTGTGTCATTGCTTGTCAGAATGAGATAAATGTATTCTCAATTTTACAATTGCTCCCTAAAAATATGCTCATACGATTTAGGTGACACTCCACGTTTTGTACTAAGTATAAATCCTTACCGTGCCAGACAATCAAAGTTGAGATCTGAGTGTTCAATGTATCCGAACAGATACATGTAGTAAATACACAGAGATGGAAACACGAACATTAGCAATAGACATATGACAAGTTGAGTCATATCGACGAGTGTACCTTGTCCATTGGGACGAGTTGACCATTGGTGAGTTGGACCACGTGGACAACATCAACACGTGGGGTGATGGATGTGGGCGTGGTTCGCACCTGTAGGGAATACATCAGTCATCTTTACACAGTATCTTTACAATAAGGATTTGTTCTCTGCGTTGTCTCTCGTGGTCAAGATTGGCAAAACCGTGAATAGGTCATGTCGGGTGAATTCGAATTTTATTTGATAAAAAGGAGAGCGTAGTGTAAAGTCAAACAGATGTCAATTATTTTCTGAAACGATTCGGCGTATTTGTTTAATCACCTCTGTTCTGAAATCGGAAATACCGTTCTGAGCAGAAGAAACAGACGTTCTCTCGTGAGAGTTTGAGTGGAGATACCTTAGCGTTCAGAAACCACAACATGTTACAAGATACTATTATATCACGACCTATATTCTGCTATCGGACTGCCTGTTCACGTGCGTTTTGAGATCCATACATGAAGCTTCGAATTCTGTGCGCGCTCATGCCGACAATTTTCAAAAGAGCATTTTTAAATGGGACTGATGTTCATCTGTGATTGCCTTGAGCTATATATACGTGCAGAGGTTCATTACTCATTGTAATTAGCACAAATTGTTACATACCTTGGACGGGATGTGGCTGTACGGTTTAGGTTTCTGCTTTTGTGGTTCACGCGTAACATATTCCACGTAGGATCTGTTCAGAGGGTACTGTAAAAATATAGAAATCCTGGTGAAATAAGTCCTACTAATACAAACATTAATTTAACCAGGCGACTCAAACATATAATTTATTTTTTTACTCAGTATTTTGATAAGCATGATTATATGCTTAGGACATATTTTTCTCCTTAAATGACCACAAGGAACATAATCTTAAGATTAAAATAAAAGTTCGCAAATTCATTTAGATAATCTTGTCTTAATTCATGTCCTAATATAAAATGAGTTGAATGAATATAGTTTCTTTCAACAGGAATGACCCATAGACAAACAAAAACATTACTTCACGTAAGACGCATCTTCCAATGACAAGGGAGATAACTGATTATGAAAGTCCTGTTTTTAATCCGTAACACGAAGCAGAGGTTATTCCATATATGTATACATCTATCCATATTAATAGTGTTGTCGTTTCTTTTATCTTAGCTGAACGATTCCTTTTGGCAATGAAAATACGTAGGATTGTTTATTAAATCAAGTCAACGTGTTGGGTGCAAATAGGCCTCTTATTGGCCCACGTCGCCCTAAAACTATAAAACCAACCAACCAACCATTTCCACCCTTGCTGAACTTGGCTGGAATTAAGGAGTTTGGCTGGACCTTCGAGTCTTTCCGTCGTCCAATCAAAATCATATAACGAAATCGACATTCGGTTTGTAAGCTGCCCTTCAGTTAAAGTCCCGTAATTAGGTCACGGCACTTCGCGAGACCTGACTCCCTCCGGTGACAAACAACGTATCATACCTTTTCAAATGATCTCATGGTTGTCAGTTGACAGTAAACCAACTATTACGACTGTCAACAGCTGTGACAACCAACTGTTGTACACTTGGTCCGGTCTAGTAAAGTCATATTTGGCGGTTGCGCAATTTGGAACCAGAACTGGTTCTTGAACATACGCTTGTCACCGAAAATCTGGTACCAGAAATAAGCTGGGCACCGTCTCGCATATAGCAAGTTGGCGCGCGAAAAGGAAGCTGGGAACCACCTTAGTACCGGAAGAGGTCATATTTAACTGGTCGACTGCAGGATTTCCAAATCATGTGTACAGTTATCTGGGCGTTGACAGATGCTTTCTTTTATCTTTTCACGTTTTTAACATGAAGGTGCATAAGCGAAGTGAAGCCCTCCGCGAGGTAAGACCTATATTACTCTAAACATCATCATTATCAATCAGATAGTCTTGAGAGGGCGCTGCCACTTGGTCTGAAGCAACAAGTATTATGGTTAGTAGAATCTGATTGGCCAATAGCAGGGGCATAGAAGGGGCATAACTCTCGTGGTCAGTTTACTCCCTTTCCTCGGGAAGCAGCACATGTACCTGGTGTTGTCTGTTACTGACAGGAATGATATAGGGACCGTCATGATTCCGCCCAGGCTCACTCTTCCTGTAGGTATATCTATCGTCATAATAGTAACCGTCTCCTTTGTACTGCTGGTTGTCATAGTGACCCTTGTTGTCATAGTAACCGTCGTCTTGGATGCTGGCCGTGGAAGCTCTGATTCTATTATAGTTAGCACAGCATCTTCCTCTGGAACAATAACATTATAAATAAATAGCATTTTGTGTACTATAAAGCAAACTATTTTGTTTTCTAGACCAGCTTAGTTATTCGCCTTGTATAAAAACAACATTCTTGTAAAATATGAACAAAATCTAAAAATCTGAGTATTCATTAAGGGTGAGTGCAAAAGAATGTCTACCATGTCAGCGTCTAGTTGCTTTGATTTATTTTTTTAATAAAAGTTCACTTGTTTAAAATGCGTGATGCAGTACTTGAAGCGTCCATAAAATAGGAAAAATAGGTGTGCATTTCAAATTGTCTTGTTCAATTACCCAACGGGAAGTATGTCGTTTGATTCTCAGTTTACGTTTAACCAAATATATATACTTTATTCCAGTTGATCTGAAAATTATATACGTCAGAGAAAGGAATCTTTAAAATGAATTTTTGGTCCTAACAATGTCTAATCCTTCACATCGATTTACTGATTTCACTTATTCGTTACATGAGTAGGTTATATAGGGCTAGACTTTCCCTGGGCCCCTAATTATTTCCTGTGAGTGTGAAAGTGCCAGAGTTGACAGTACCGGCAGCAGCAGTAGTAGCAGGCGAGGGCGAGACACGTCGCCGCGATCAGTGAGAGAAGGATGGCGCACGTTATGGGCACCCACATCGGCACAACTGCAACATCGTCAACAGTATCAATCAGCATGGGACATGAATCATACATTCACTTACACGAAACATATATTCGAACCTCTGTTCGGCGGATCCCGACGTACCCAAGGGACGTAAGTCAACAAAATCTATAGCCCCCATTGCGACCTCCATAGTGTCCATTCAGGTACAGATATCCTTACGTACGACCCATATACTTCTGTAAGGAACTGGTAGCTTAGGTTTGTGGTTAGAGCTCTCGCTCTTCAAAAAGGATCATTCTATAATCCACAACCCCTGACAGAAACCTATCTGGGGCCAGATCCACAAAGCGATCGTAACGCTAAGTGGATCGTAACTTCCATACATTAACATAGATTTACGGTCGCTTTGTGGACGAAACTTTGACGAAAGTTGAAAGTCGTCTTTGTCCATAATAGGGCCATTGATGTTCCCGAAAAACAAGGGATTTGTGGGTGAGTAGGCTGAAGTCAACGCCCTTTCGAACAGTACTTCAGTAACATCATGAGTGAGTAAGTGAGTTTAGTGTTACGCCGCTTTTAACAATATACCAGCAATACCAAGGCAGGGGACACCAGGAATTGGCTTCACACGTTGTACTCATGTGGGGAATCGAACCCGGGTCTTCGGCGTGATGAGCGAAAGCTTTAACCACTAGGCTACCCCACCGCCCCGGTTACACCAGACCGTGTCAGCTTAGTGTGGGGGTAAAGCATGAATTGGTGCGGGTTTCAGGCGTTAACCGCGTTTGAGAGACCAAAGATGATATCTTGCAAGCCCGATGGCCACACCAAGCAACTGAGGTAGATGACAAGGTCACTTGCTTCCTAGGAATACAACTGATGAAGAAGATGACGGTGATGATATCAGAGCCGACATCAATATGATGGCAATTTGTTCAATATGAGTGAGAACGTATGGTTTAACGATGATTTTAGCAATATTCCAACAATATCACATAAATGGGCTTTACATATTGCGCCCACGTGGGGAACCGAACCCAGGTCTTCGGCGTGACGGGCGGGCGCCTTAACCACTAGGCTACCCTACCGCCCCTGTCCGATATCGAGATTACCATGAACATCATGACGACTGTGATGACGTCGACAAATGTGCAAAAAGCTGTTGCCGATGCTGTTGGGGATGTTTATGACTATATCCATTTCTTAAAGTTTCTGCGTTTGAATAAATATGGGGGCGATGGGGTAGCCTAGAGGTTAAAGAATTCGCTCGTCACCCCGACGGCCCGGGTTCAATTCCCCACATTGGGTACAATGTGTGAACCCTTTTCTGGTGTCCCCGCATTGATATTGCTGGCCCACATGGGTACAATGTAAGCCCATTTCTGGTNNCCCCCGCCGTGATGTTGCTGGAATATTGCTAAAAGCGGCGTAAAACCAAACTCAGTCAGTCAGTGATATTGCTGGAATATTGCTAAATCTGCATAAAACCGCACTCACGCACTCAAATAGATATAGAACGTCAAGAATAACCAACAGATACGACCTACCGTCATCCGGGGTAGTTTTGATAACTGTACACACGGGGGGCGTGTCGGGGTACCAGGTGTTGGGATTCACACACGTGGCCCTGGGGGAACCTGAAGTCATCGAGAAACCCGCGGCACAGTAGTAGTCGACGATGTTGCCATTCCTCACTATGCGGGCGTTGAGGGCGGAAGGGGGGAGGTTGGTGCACGTCATGGTGGTAGTATCTCTAAGTGTTCACCAGTCGATCCACCGTTGACGTAATGTCCACATTGCCTTGATGAAATGTTCAGCTGGAAAACGTAAATACGATTCTTGGCGAATTTCTTTTTTCTTTTGTTTGTAGTACGTTTTTTCGAAGGCGTTGAGACACGTTGCTTCGTTTCCTTTGTCGAAATTTTTAATCTCGATTTTAACGCAGGTGGCGAGAGAGAGAGGGTGAGAATGAACGAACGAACGAATGAACGAACAAACTTACATGTACATGTACCATGAATGCTATAACACAATGGTATCCGAATTGTGTAGATCGATGCTCATGCTGTTGATCACAGGATTGTCTGGACCAGACTCAATTAATCACAGACCGTCGCCATATAGCTGGAATATTGCCGTGTGCGATGTAAAACTAAACTCACTCACTCACTGTAACACAATGACAAGGTAGCATGTACAGTTAGCTAATTGGTGCCTGTCCTGAAATCATTAATGGACCACATAAAATGTTATTCATTGCTGTAGACAGTTTGATAGTCTACACCTACGCAATAACACAAACAATAGTGTAGTATTGTCATCATGCAGTCTCTGTGAGTCTGTTTGGTCGGCTTTTACTAAGAGCATGATGGCAGGAGACCACCCAATCCCCAGTTTGGTCGGCTTTTACTAAGAGCATCATGGCTGGAGACCGCCCAATGCCCAGTTTGGTCGGCTTTTACTAAACGCACGATGGCAGGAGACCTACACTGACCACCCAATCTCCAGTTTGGTCGGCTCTCACTACAGGCATGATGGTTGGAGACCTACACTGACTACCCAATCCCTAGTTTGGTCGGCTGTCACGATGGCAGGAGACCACCTAATCCCCAGTTTGGTCGGCTCTCACTACAGGCAAGATGGCAGGGGACCACCCAATCCACAGTTTGGTCGGCTTTTTACTACAGGCAAGATGGCAGGGGACCACCCAATCCCCAGTTTGGTCGACTTTTACTACAGGCATGATGGCTACAAACCACCCAATCCCCAGTTTGATCGGCTCTCACTACAGGCATGATGGCAGGAAACCACCCAATCCCCAGTTTGATCGGCTCTCACTACAGGCATGATGGCTGGAGGGAGACCTACACTGACCAGGATCCAACAACAGGTGTATTTTGTGGAACACCTGAAGGCAATATTAAAGAGATCTATAAAGCTGATCTGTTGTGATGTCTTCCTAAGATGAAACAATTTAATGATATCAGTGACATTACGTGAATTCTTCATCTCACCAATGTGTTCTCAGCTGTAAAGATCTTGACTGGATTTGCAGTGTAAATCCAGTTTTATCTTACTGTAGTCAGACCGAACCCAAGGGATTTCATTTGATCTCGGCAGGAGGTAACAGGTGGTATTTCCGTGGGGAGTATTAAAGCAATGCGTGTATGTGCCGCTGTCTTTAGTGGAACGTTTGTCAGCGAAGGTATTCACTGTGATTTCAATAGCTTTACGTAATTCTTTTCTTAGGGGCAGTTTAAATTGCTATCATTACAGAAACGAAACCTGTGACTTCGTCCTCGCGAGTCTGTGTCTTTAATATCATTGTTGTGTGTAATAACACGCTGAGAAATAGTTCGTAGTGGTGGTTTGTAGACTAATATATATGCTTATGTTATCATTCATGGCTACGTATATTGTATACACTAAACAGCTGCATGTTTATTGTACTTGCCTGTTTATTGACTGTGAATGTATGAAAATACTACAGTTTTTCAAGATGTTGAAAGGAAATCTTGTGATAAAAAGAAAGACAGGCCTATGCGCGCGCGCGCACACACACACACACACACACTCACACACACACACTGCCCTATAATATGTCAGCACAAAATTGATATAAAATAATAACACTTTATATAGGCTTTTTGCGTGATTAAGAGCTCGTGTTGGAAAACAACAATCTAATAACTTTTCAACAAACAACACAATTCTTACCTTACACAGTCCAATTTAGCTACAATCTTTCTTGTAACGTATAACCGTAACTCAAACAACACACCCGTAACAGCACCCGTAACAGCAATGCACAGCAATACCACTCTACGTAAGAAACCCCACAGTGAATATCAAATGCATTTTTTCGTCGCCGAGGTAGTATCGAGTGTCAGCTTCGAGTGTGTCACCTGTGGCTTTACAGACCCTATCACTGTGTTTGTTTTGCGCTCAGGCCATATCTCTATAGACGCAGTACTCTAACGTTCTCCAACTACTAAAACAGGGTACCAGCCGGTCTTCAGTTTCAAGGGACCGTGTTTATATGCGTGAAACTCTGCTATCAATCGTTGCAAGTCAAGAGTCTGATACTGAGATATACATTTGTATTGACAATCTAGTGCAGGACTTCTGTACTTTTTTATTTCACTTGTATTTAATTATAAACAGGTGTGTGTGTGTTCATATCAAGTTATCAACTTTTTATATTTTATTTAAGACTAGGTTGTATGTTTTTATGATTGATTACGATAGTTGGTACTTGAATAATGTTATTTGATTTCCCTTATGTAAAGATGTGACCCCCTTCTCTCAGAGGAATTGAATAATATTGAATTTGTATTTGTTCATTCATCAGTTTTACCTCTAGCCCATTCCCACCTCCCCACCCCACCCCACATACACACCTCTCCGTCTCGCGCCTACACTCACTCTCTTCCTCTCTCCTATTCCCTGTCTCTCTTATCCCCTCTCTCCCTCGACCTTTTCTCCCTCTCCCCCGAACCTTTCAACCCCAGAGTAAAAACAAAGATAATTCATGTGTTCAATAATGCCTTCTCCCTCTCTCACCCCTCTCACTCACACCGTGAAAGTATGAACAGACCATTGGAGTCTCTGTCTCCCACCCCACCCCACCCCCACTTTCACAGTGAAATTATTTAGTTAGTATTCCACTTCAAACACAAATATTTAGACACGCGGTATTCCGACTTTTATTTACAATGTAATTCCCTTATCTGCGAGGGGTTTCAAGAGAGAAGTTAGACTGGGATCTCGTCAATGCGCTTGTGCCCCTTGGACTCTTTCTATACCTCACGTCAGTCTGGCAGTGTCTACCACTTCTAACTTCTTACTGATGTAGGCCACATATAACATTGTCTGTAACAGACAATATATACCCGTGTTTAATGTTGGCTAGAATAAAACAAACAGGAACTCGTTATACACTGGTGATGTATATAATACGGGTGTCTTAGTTCTGTTTCGGGACTGTTTTCAGCCTAGTAATGTTTTGATAAAGTTTGTAATTTCTTGTCAAATCAGAAATTAAACTGTATACTTCATACACCGTCAGTGTATATATACGACCGACATTATGTCCAGGTACTTTCAAAATTGACTAGGGACACAGAAACCTACGATCATGGGTTCGAATCCCAGATTATGTTGTTAAGATGTGCCAGCACCATCCCCAACTGTTCCTCAAATTGGCGAATGTTACTTCTAACGGGTACAGTACGGAGGCCGGTGGCCAAGTCATCTAATGTGCCTTAGTTCCGTGTTGTGTCAGTTAGACTTGCAGGATATCATCTTTGGCCTCTCAAAGACTCGTGAAGATCCGGGTTAGAATTGATCTTCAGCAACCCATGCTTGTCGTAAAAGTCGACTAACGGGATCGGTTGACACATGTCATCGGTTCCCATTTGCGTAGATCGATGCTCATGCTGTTGTTAACTGGATTGTCTGGCGGCGGTCTGTAAATAAGCGAGTCTGGACCAGACAATCTAGTGATCAACATCATGAGCATCGATCTACGTAACTGGGATACGATGACATGTGTCAACCAGGTCATCGAGCCTGACCACCCAATCCCGTTAGTCGCCTATTAAGACAAGCATGGGTTACTGAAGATCAATTCTAACCCGGATCTTCGCGGATAGGCTATACATGTAGTTCAAAAGCACAAATATGTTTGTAATTTGTTTAAGTGTGATCATGTCTCTGTCCACCAGACAAAGCCAGGTGCTGTACGTACCCGTCCATGACGTCGCGGGTACAAGATACATTCAATTTGTCACGCAAAATATAGTATTGTCTGATAGGTAGCCATTGTGTAGGAAAACAGGTGCTCCCGGTTCTTTATTTAAATGATACCAGTACGGGATATTGCCCCTTTTGTTATTTTGGCGCGGTACAACAAACAAACAAAAATGTTTTGCATTTCGAATTTAGTCATGCTACACTAAATCTTGAACTAACCAGTTTGGATAGCTCGGTATGGATGTTCTGTGTCGTGTTGACTGCCAGCGTTCAGTGCGAAAACGATAAGTCATGAGAGCCTTCTTTACGGTACAGCTCCATAATCAGATCCGGGGACCCAGGATTAGACTCCGTCACCATCAACCTGCTGGTCGTAAGATATCACTTACTTACGAACAGGCTGTAATCTGTTTTACTTATTGTAAAATGAAAATATGCATGCCCTGAAATAGTTAAGAAACAAACGCTGTCACCGCGTGTGCCAACGTGGGACAACACCTTCAAGCTATTGGTTCCCCAATTTCCTGTTTGTAAGAAGTGACCTAATGGATCGGTTGGTAGGACATTGTGACTTGGTTGCCCATCTATCCTTGCTCATAATATCAATCCCTTGGTTGCATGCACCAGAATCGATTAGTTACAGGCCTACGTTGGTTACTTTCTTACCTCGTTTTACCCGAACTACGGATAGTTCGACGTGTTTCATGGTGGCAATGACTTAAGCAGTATTCTTTTGCAGTGTACGGACGGTAGGGTAGCCTAGAGGTTAAAGTGTTCGCTCGTCACGCGGAAGACCCGGGTTCGATTCCCCACATGGGTACAATGTGTGAACCCATTTCTGATGTCCCCCGCCGAGATATTGCTGGAATAACGCTAAAGCGGCGTAAAACCACACTCACTCACTCAATAGCAATGTACGTAATGCATTTGATATAGTCCAGTGAGACAGATTACTGAAGAAACTGATTGCTTGCAATATTCCAGACTTTTGAATGGGCGACTCATTGTCAAGGCTATGTTTTTGATGTCAAAATACTGTACACTTTTCTTGGTCCTGAAAGTGTATTAAATGACCATTGAAACGCACGTGAAAATGAACTGTGCACACACCCTATCTGAGAAAGCTGTATCCGCCCCTAATATTCCCTGAACATAATCCAGCCAATATTAAGAGCTGTAAGAGATTCAACCATTGCCTTACGTTGAATGACGGACTGACTGAGTTTGGTTTTACGCCTCTTTTAGCAATATTCCAGCAATATCACGGCGG
>VKKT01008083.1:43190-53287 GCA_008038995.1 Haliotis laevigata | reverse complement strand
CGGTGGGGTCGACGTGTTCGAATACCATGTTCTCTAAGTCGCCAGTACACTGTATGTCGACTGATACGGTGTCCTAGTGCCGTCGCTGCCGTTGACGTCACCGTTACAAAACCATGTGACGATCATCACCGGGTGTTGTCACACGTGGTCACTCACCCCAGTGCATGTCCGGCGTATTGCCTGTGTATCTTATTTGCTACAGCAGTCTAATGACAGTTGCTTGGGTGCAGCCGAAGGTTCTGTCAATGACGGTGTGGTTCATTCATTCATTCATTCACGGCATAGAGAAGCATACAGATAAAAGAACAAATGTACCTTGAGAATGAAAAAAACATATTTTATAAAGGTAACTAGAAAATGAAGACTATTGTTTCCTGACTTAAATGTCTAACAATGTACATAGCGTCTTAACTATGTACTAAACACAGTACAGTATGGATTCATGTCATACACACATACCATACATATAAACCATACACAAATACAATACAGACAAACCATAAACACAATACCCACACAATACCATATTTATTTGCCATGCATACATACAAAATACACACACCATACACACGTCATGCACACATGCACCATATGCACATACCATGCACAAATCCCCATACACACGTACCATTTACACATAACATACACACATCCATATATAAAAAACATACACACATCCTATGCATACATAACATACACACATCCCACACACACACATATCATACACACGTACCATATACACATAACATAAACACAGCCCATACACACATCCAATACACACATAACATACACACATAAACACACATACCATACACACATGATATACACACACCCCATACCAACATATCATACAAACATACCATACACACATTACATAGACATGCCATACCCACACAACATACACACATATCATGTACACATACCATACACACATTGCATACGCACATACCATATGCACATTCAATATACATATGCCATACAAACATAGGATACACATAACATACACACATACCATATACACATACCATACACATATAGCATAGACACATATCACATACACATGACATACACACATACCATATATACATACCAAACACACACATAACACAAACACATCAAACGCACATTCAATATACACATACCATATACACACAACATACACACATACTATACACACATGCCAAACACACACATAACATACAAACATGACATACACACGTCAAACACACATTCAATATAC
Source organism: Haliotis laevigata (assembly GCA_008038995.1). Taxonomy (NCBI): domain Eukaryota; kingdom Metazoa; phylum Mollusca; class Gastropoda; order Lepetellida; family Haliotidae; genus Haliotis; species Haliotis laevigata. Next base: position 52,047 of record VKKT01008083.1, on the reverse strand, counting down.
ATATACCATAGACACATCCCATGCACACATTCCAAATACACACATCCCATTCACACATATCATAAACACATACTATACACACTTGCCATACCCACATATCATATACACATAACCTACACATATCCCATGCACACATCCCTTACACACATCCCCTACACACATGCCATACAAACATACCATACACACATTTCATGTAGATACAATACACACTTACCATGCAAACATGCCTTACACACATACTATACACAAATCACAAAAACACAAACCATATACACATAACATACACACATACCATATACACATAACATACACACATTATATACACCCATATCATACACACGTCCACACATAATAATTACAGATACCATACACACATACATGTACCATACATATGCACACACACCCATACACATGTCAAACGCAGATACCATAAACACAAGGCATACGCACATACCAGAAACATAGAACATACGCACATACCATATACACACATCACAGACACGCATTCATTACAAATATACCATACACACATAGCATACACACATACCATATACAAATAACAAACACACGTCAAAAAAGCATTCAACATACATATTCCATATATACGTACCATACACACATCCCATAGACACATATCATGTACACGTTTCCTTGACTATTGCTTTATGTCTTTCCCCTCGGAGATGAAAAATTTACTTTGTTTTATTACATCCTAAATAATTTGAACAAAAATATACATGTTAGTAGTATTAGAGCGGGGATTTTGCCGCAGATGCGGCTTAGAGACTTATTTGTGTGAATTAAGCCTCCAAGCCCCCCTTAAAAACGGCGATGGTCTATCAAGAGCCATCCTTCCATGTGCCTCCAGCCTAGACCCAAAGTTCCGAGCACTGAGTTATCAGCTGGCTCGCCAGTGTGATGGTTAGAGTGTTGGACTCGTATTCCAGTGTTTGCAGTACGAGTCGGGGTAGCAATGAAAACACTTTTGCAAGTCTGAGTCGAGGTGTAAAGGTCATTCCTCCTCCTCCGAGGACTGAGATGGGAAATCTGGGTCATTCCTCCTCGGAGGAAGACTGACCTGTCACTTGACTATGTTAGGTTGATTGCGACCGAGCTTAGCAACGGGGTATGGACAGGGTTGAGCCTGACCAACAACCCATTTAATTTTTTTTTTTAAACGTAGCCGTAATATTCAGCGACGACTTTTGAAAACTATGTCATGATGACATATATGAAGCAGTTGAACGTGAATCTTTTACGTCCTTGGTCAGGAAGGCTTGAATGATTTGTTGTCAGTCTTGTTTTATGAGCTTATTTTCTCGTCTTCTCTGAAGTCTGCAGTTTTCCGAGTCTTGGTTCGAATCTCTTCTTTCATGCGGTGGTACTTGGCAAGTTTGGCTAAAATCAGGCGGGACTCTTCTTCGGAGATTTTACTGTCCGTGAGCGCCGACGAGACGTGATCGTCGATCGTGTTCAGCTTGGCTTCGGCCAGCACTCAGATTTCGTCGTGTTTTAAGGCCTTCCATTGCAACCGACGAGAAACGAGTTTAAGAGCTACTCCCGCCAGTCCCAATACCCTGGAGGCTACTTCTAAACCGAGGATGACGAGTGCGGCCACGACGGTGGATAATAAGCAGATGCCAGCACCCCCGAGTCCCATGCCAGCGACCATGACCATGGTGTCAATCCCGTCAATGGCATTGACGGCCAGATGGTACTTTTTGCGCAATCTGAGTCGCACGTCCCGCTCTCGTTCCAGTTGGCGTTTGGTCTCGCTGATCTGTCACAAACGAAATCCATCCACGGTTTCGAGTGTTTGAGCCACGTCGTCCATGGCCGGATACAATCCCATCTTGCACTATATATATAGTTTACGAAATAATATTTAATTGGTCCTCCGTCAATCGTTGATGAATATAGTTTAAGCTGATGAGGTACACGTGTTCGGATGACAAAAGTCTGGTAGAGTACAATTTCATTTGTATTAAAAATCTCGACTCCCTCAAGGCTTGTGGTGGAAGCTATTGCTAGTTGTGCATAAATACGACAGCGTTGATTTTTACAGCGATCGTGCCAGCGTATGTTTAACCCAGCTAGAAGTCTCACCCATCATCGGGAGGTATTTCCAAGAACGACGTCAATAATAAGGGTAGAACCTGGTATCACAGTGATCCACGAGTCTGGGACTTCACTACATCGTTTTAAATAGAGCCGTTTCGTGTCTTCAGAGTGAGGGACTAGCATATAACCCGTTTGATCTGGTAATGCATACATTCCCTTTTTAGGAAACGGAATAAAACTCCCCAGTAGAATCCCATTGTTTTTTAGTTCGAGGATATTACGATCCTGATCCATGACGAGATAGTGGTAGGTCAGGATGATATTGATGATCCAGTTCAATTCGACGATGACTTCTCAACGTTGGTACACGTTGTTCTGTAAGTGCAGGAAGTACAAGGCGTTTTCCGTACCGGGTTTGTCGAATCCTCGTGTGTCCACGAGATCGGAGAACATGATGGTGGCTTGCAGAGACACGTTTGTCATGGTTTATATTAGGGAAATTTTAATTGGTTTTCGGATAATTTTTCGACCGTGCACTTCAAACCCATCAGATGAATGTTATCATGTAGGAAAATTTTCGTGATCGAAATCATGTTTTCCACGGTGACGTTGACTCCCTGCTGACTGGTGAAATCATCCACGCCCACCCGTACGTTAATGGAGCAAACGTGGTATTGGTGTTGTTGCGTCAACTGGAGTTTGATGCCTTTGACGATTTCAATGTTACCAACCCGTGGTTCGGCGAGGTAGACTTGGATGATCAGCATGGATTGTGCCGGCAGATTTTGCAGGATGTTGACCACGCTGTCGAATTCCGACACTAACTGCAATGTCGCGTTTGACATCCCAGGTTTACTTGATAGGAGCTATGGGTTGCGACAGAGTGCTGACAACTACGCCGCGTCTTTGCATCTGGACGGAAGCCACGATCAGCGTTCCGTTGTTCACGACTTTCGTGAGTTGGTGGTCTTTGTTTTCCGTGAACAGGAGGGGAGAGTCTAGCGCGATGTTGAGATTCCAGTTGATTCGGGAGGGCACAAACACCCATCGGTTGTCATTAGTAAAGATGGGCGTGTACGGCGTGTTTCGAGCGACGAGTCTTCTCAACGTCGTCCAGGTCGAAGAGTTTTCTGCCAAAGGCTGGAACCATCACCCATGTGTCACCCATCACCATGTCACCCATCACCGTTGAGAACGAGATTGTACTGCATGTTTTTTAAGAGACCTCCAGTTTCGACATCATCTATATCTCCTAGGTTACCACCAGACCCGCCGCTCACTTCAACGCGTTTGTAAATGTTGTTTTTGAGTTGCCAGGCTCGTCGAAACCGCGTGTGTCCCCGAGGTCGGAGATCGCTAGGTTGGCGCATTTTCTCGGTCGCATTCCCTGACCCGTAGCTTCAGTCATCATTGTTTGATGTGCAGCGTCGCAAGCGTTCGTTCCAGTACGTGGTGAATAGATTTTCGATGTCGTTCGATACGTCTCTGAAATCATCTCGACCGACTGCCCCGCCAAGGCATTGAGCTCGACATTTACTTCGCATAAAGCCTTGTCAAACTTCCCGCTTATTTTTTGTCGATAGCTGGTTATATTTGATTTGTCATGGATAAAGTCGGTACCGTGGCGACTGGCCAGTGTGAACAAAGCAAGAGGTTTTCTCGTACGGGAGTGCATGAGATCAATGCCAAGAGCATCTTTCACTCGCAGTATCCCTTTATGATTGAGTTCAAACTTGGAAGGATCACGATAAAGAGGAGCTATATTTTCATTTTGCTCCAGGGCATCACAATAATCATCAACGGTCATTTTCAGCAGATCATCGCCTATGTTTCCTTGCGTGAACGAGGTCTCCTCATCGTCGAGCAAAGGGGTTCAATCACCCCCCAAATGGTCCATGGGAATATCGTTCGTGATGATCAGCAACAATCCGAGCACGATCGACGAAAAACAAACTCTGTTGGTGCGATTTCCCAACCTCAGCGAGAACGACGTCATCGTTCTGGGGACGACTCGCCTATCGTTCCAGATCAGTTTTGAATCCAATGACGCCAAACGAGAAGTCATGGGGAACCTGGGTCGAGCAGAAACGGAATTTTGAGCATCAACGGCAACAACATGTTCTTCAGCTACACGGACCTCTGGAGAACCGCGACCGAACGGGAAAACATGAAGTACCAGGGGATTTGTCCGGCCGAGTGTCCGTCGAGCATGGGGTAAGGTTTCAAACAAACCGAACTCACAGCGATGGCGAAAAAACATGTGGCCATCTCATTCGACTTCGAGTTGCTGGAGGGTCACGTGCCATTTTCCCAAGCCGCTCTGGGCGACTGGTTGGAGTACGAACTCACATTTAACAAGGTGTCGAATCCGGAATTTGCTCGACAGATTCACAACCAGTATTTGGGCACGTTAACCATTCTGTATGATCGCGTGCTGCAACACCGGAAGATCGTTGTGAACAAGAGCAACACGCTGTGGAACATCAATCTGAACGTACCCGCACAATCAATGAAGGGCATTATGATCCTGCCGCTCGAAGAATTTATGCTGTTTCGAAGGGTCAACGAAAAGTACTGGAACCCTGAGATCTCGAATGTCGAGGTGACCGTCGAAGGCATGCCCAACCAGCTGTACAGCCAAGGCATGCACGCTTACCATGAATGGGACGAGATCCAAAAGTTACTGGCGATCAAGCGCCCGCTGGAAATCAACACGATCATCAAGGACCTTGGTCTTGCCTCCGTGACGGTAGGAGGGTACCTGACGACCAAGTACGCACTGTTGCTTGACATGTAATCCACAGATGACGACCGGTTGCATGGCAGCGGGCGTCGCATCGAGAACGGCAGCAAGGGGAACACCATCCAAATTGCCAAGAAGGCTCAAACCGCCGGTAAATTCAATTTATATTTGTACGTGATCATGGATGCGCAGGTTAATATAGACAATGGAAGATTGGTGCAAGCCATCTATTGATATCGAACTGCCCCTGGATCCGCATTGCACCAGGTCAGAGGGGATGCGTTAAAACGGCTTTCGTGCTGGACCTACTGGAAGGATACTATGGGAACGCGTTCGATCACATCATCATTCTCTGCCCGACGTTTTGGGTGAACAAGACGTAGACGGAGAGAGCGTGGGTGATGACGGACCCAGACATGCACAGGGTGGATCCTGGAACGCGTCTGCAGGACTCGTTGACCGCTTATCATGGTAAATTGAAAGGGGAGTCGACGCTGTTCCATCTGGACGACTGCAGCGCCAACAATGAGGCAAAAAAATGAGACATGCTGACGTACCTGGCCTTTTCGGGCCAGCACACGAAGCACAGCGTTTGGGTGCTGACGCAAAAATTTAACTCGGTGCTCAAAGACCTAAGGGAGAATGTGCGATGGGTGGCCCTGTTTAACTGCAAGGACAGGGATTCGTTCGAGGAATGCTTAAGAGAAACGATGTGATTCCGAGCAAACAAGGAGGCGACTGCCAGAAAAAAACAGCTCGCCGAAACGAAACATGCCAAACTCCTATTGAAAATGGACCAACCCATAGCATATAAAGTTCGCTAGCTTAAGCAAACTGTTGCAAACCTAAGCAAAGTTCTAGCAAAAAAATTAAGCGACATTACTGCTTGCATGTTCGAAATTTTCGTGGCGTGTCACTTGTCTTTCCCATCACTGTGCTTCGCGTACGCGGGATTTTATTTTATTAGATTTAAAAATAGTTTGCTATATTATAAAATGGAGTGCAACGAACTGCTCGAGCAAATGATGGAAAGTAAACACGACACCAAGCAGGAGAGACTGGTGGCGCTGGCAGTCAGTGGCAAAGCCAAACAATACCTCACTCCCTGCAAAATTTAAAAAGTTCCTGCCGAAGACATCGACAAGTTGTATGTGCGATACGAAGCCCGACTCGGTGCCGAAATGATGAAAATCATAGGATCGACCATGACGCAAATCCACGTCGGCATCGTATTTCCTTCCCATTCCACCCGAATGTGCCTGTACATGTGGGAAGACCTCGAGAAAGATCTGTTCATCGAGCACGCTTTGAGCACCGTCACCTGTGAAATGTTTTTCAGCGATACGGGATGCTGCTGGCTCCTCTCACCGCGGGCATCATCACGGCGAAGCATTGACGATGTTAAGAAATAAAATATAAACTATACTAAACAAGATGGAGGAACAACAACCAACGGAACGTGTCCCAGAACAACCACAAACGACGGAGGAGGAACCCATTAAGACCGTCACCCCAAAAAAGAATCCCAAAAAAGTAACCACTGGTCCCAAAGGCGGGCTGGCAAAACAGCAGAAAAAAAAATGTGAATGGGTCCCGTATGCCGTAGCTGCAGCATGCATCACCTTCATGACTGCATTGCTGTACAAATTCAAACCGGCAGCAGCAACACAGGCAGCACCTCAGTTAGAAGTAAATCCTCATATCATGTTATAATTTTTTTTTAAAATATTTTTTTTATATTTACACATCATGTCTAACCCCTACGGAAAAACGTTTGTCAACGATGTGTATCATGCCACCGTGATCAGCGGGCTCGCCATAGGCTGTGCTCGATTGAGCAAAATGATCACCAAACAAACGGCACCCAAACTCGATTTCAACCTGCAAGACATGGGCATGCTCGAGTTCGACTTGGGACTGCCAATGGCCACCAAAGCGATGCTCGTCAAGCAAGGCATCATTCCAGAAAACATACTGAAATAAAAAAAATGATAACGTACATATAAAAAATGGCCTCGATCGCGATTGATGGTCGGCAGGGCTTTAGTCAAGAGAGATGGTCAGAAAAACGATCGATGGAATGGGTGGTATGCTTACTGCGAGTGGTGTCGGCGATCAACTCGACTCATCGATAAAAGTCCCATCGAAGCCATCAGCTGCGCCATCGCTTCATGGTCAAGAGAAAAACCTACTGGACCGGGTCGTTGTGAGGTATCTGTACCAGCATGGTGAACTCGAAGGAGGGGACAAACGTCGCGCCACAGACCCTGTATGGTCCATGAAAACGTACCGCGTAAACCGAGTGGACATCAAACATGACGAACCGATTTTGTATTACTTGCAAGACGGACAGGGTAGGGGACTCGTCTAAGAGGCATTGATGATCGTCCCCCACGACACGGAATTGACCCCTTCTTAATAAAGATTCGTCTTATGTTTCTTATACATACATCGAGAAATGGTTGTTCAGACGCGTCAGGGTGGACGTCCATGGCATCAAGATTTACGCCGCCCTACGTTGAGTCATAAGTCGAGGGAATTTCACTAGCATGTACGATAGTTTTGGTCTCGTGGGCACCGAATGGTTACAACGTCTCATTGGATATGTTAGTCGTTTATTGCTTCGAGGTCTGAGAATTTGATGTCCCGTACTACTTAATCCACTTCGAGGAATTCATGGCAGACCCACTCCATAAAGTCGTCGCTCGATATTACCCATAACTTTCGTGAACCCAGGGCAGTGACATCGGCGAAGACGAGAAAAAAAACGCTCATAGAACAGGGTCGACAACAAATCTGTCAAACCTTCCTGACAAAAAAACAAGGATCTCATCAAAGATTCACCTTAAACCGGTTTGTAGATGTCAACATTGCCTAGTGAAAAAAATCGAGAATTAACCCTTGCAACACAAACTGTTCAAGAAAGCATATTCAATCAGCGTTCATGTATGAGCGCTGGTGTGACATACATAATACATGGAGAGGGGCTAACTATGTCAGGCCAGCGCTCATGTAGGAACGCCAGCATGACACACAAATCTCACTGTCTAGAGACCATTCCAGTGCTCATACATGAGGCGTGGCAGGGTCACCGAGGTGTGGCAGGATAATATGACTTTTGTACTCCCTGCTCGCGGATCGTGACGTGTGTACATGGTATTTTATCCGAGTCACGTGAACCAATCAAACTCGACAATTTTACAAGGCTTAATTCCCACAAATAAGCCTCTAAGCCGCATCTGCGGTAGTACACACACACACACACACACACACACACACTAATACTACTATTTTACCATGGATTCAAAGTACTCTGAAATTCCATTTTTGGACACTGTGGTAAAACTATGTGGCCGTGATCTAGAAACAAATGCTGAATAATTATGTATATTACATAAGCGACCATTGGGTGACATATATATATATACGACCTTTGGGCGACAATCGCCTAAAGGTCGCATGGATACATGTACACCGTACACTTTACCTTTGGGCGACACAGTATGGGTGACACCAAAAATATATTCTCTATTTGTATATATTTACAAAGTTTTATACCCTTTTTATGTTTAATTATCAAATTCAAATATATAAGCAGAAAAATAGATCAACATAAGTTTGTATATATATAACTACGGCATACGGAAGCATAAACATCACAAAACAAATATACCTTGAGCGATTAAAATCATATTTAGGGATATTTAGTTAGGTAGCAAATATTTTGCAACTTTTCCTGACTTTAACCTCTAAATGTGTGCTAAACATAGTACTGTAGGTCTATTCTGATTTAATAAAAACTACGGCAGTGTAGTGTTCTACATTTCAATTTCTGTTATTCATTGTGGATTACAAGATTCTGCCCTTTTAATAATCTTCACCATATGTGGTGATTTCCAAAATCTAAAAGTGTTTTCGCAACATTTATCAATCGATTATAACTTAGAGAAACATTTCTGCAGTTTTACTTGGGAGTGTGGAGGCTAATTGCAGCCATTCACTACAAACCCATACTAACTGACCAAAGTCTAGAGAAACACAATCACTGGCCCC
>VKKT01008073.1:0-15642 GCA_008038995.1 Haliotis laevigata | reverse complement strand
GGGGGGGGCTGTGGCGTCGGTTTGATTTTCTTAGCATTTAAAAAAACCAAATCAAGCAAAAACACCTTGTACTGAACAAACGTCCCAACTCATGTACAATGTTTACTGATTTCTATCTCCGCCCGAACCTTTGTCGCTCAGGGATGCATATTTACCTAGCCATTCATGAACATAACACAATAAACAGAGCAAGCTTTTCAATCATTTCCTGCAGAACGTCGATGTCGGCAATTGGAAGTTGGTCCAGGGATTTCTGTTGAAAGACACACAAGCCACCTAGGCCATGGATATTACACACATGTACATATACGTAACTGGTCATTTGGTGCTTATCGTCAGTTCTTTATATACTCCTTTCAGGAAGTTGACAGGTTTGTAGAAAATCAGGTCTCCATAATATGTTTATTATATTCTGCATTAGTCTAGTGTTTTATCATCGTTAAGTTCTTGACATGCACATCTTTTGCTCGAGGCACAATTCTTTCAGATATATGAGATAAAATCTTTTTTATGTGTATCGTGATTAATATTGAAGAATAAATGCGATTATTAAGAGTACATTTGAAGGCTCAACAATGAAGCATTTCTTTTTTTGTTAATACGAATATGAATACCCATAAGAAATTAAATACATGCAACTTTATTGTGTAGAACTATTGCTTAAAAAGGGTATGACACAGATTTTCTTGTTAAAGGTACTAATCCTTTCTTTTTTTTCATATCAATGTTTATGAAACAGCACCTTCTAGAAGAAATGAGCTACATCAGCTGTTAAGTATGATGTCTCTCAGTCCGGGCTCATCCTTGATTTTTGTTGGTCATCCATCAATGGGTAAGTGATACTTTTATTGGTCTGAAAGTTTGCAGTTTGTATATGTTAATAGTCCTTAAAATCCAAGAATGGAAATACAAAGCATCATTGAATCTGCCATTGGCCTAAGAAAATGTGTCTGTGTGTCTATTTCAGACAAACTTAACTACTGAACGTCAAAATAGCATTGCTATAACATTGCCGTTTCCATTTCTTAACAGGACAAGACATAGATGACACCGTTGAAAACTGGACAACACAGCATGGTGTGACTGTTATGTTCTTCCAGATGCCAACCTTTGAAAAGAGTCTTGCTGGCTTAATGGCGAAAACTCTCCAGAAGAATCAAATCAACATTTATCGCAAACTGCTCAACTTTGTCGTCTTCTGTGACGGTATCAAAAAGTGCTTGCCACGCATCACAAACATTGTACGTTTACGCCAAAATCCACGTTTTACTTTCATTTACAAATCAATTCATATACTTGCTTGATAGATATGTGAGTTTCAATTGCAAGTAATCATTTATAGAGAAAGTTGCCCATCTCATCATTACATACATACGTTATCATAAATATAATGCGCATTCATTATTTGTTCTTTCTGCCACAGGCCTCCAGAAAAGACAAGGAATATGGACAAAGAACGCTGCTGCGTCATTTTTCGAAATGGCTCTTTTTCACTGTGGACCCCCTACTGTTATCAGAAGTAGATGTTGACCTGGACAACATAGCGATAGCAGTCAAGGTGAGCAGATTCAGATAAGAGATAAGCTGTTAAGAAACATCTACAGATTTTAAACGACTGAAGCAAAATCAAAACCACCATGAACAGAGTATCATTATTGTATTGATTGTATTGCCTAAGTAGTTGTTTTCACCTCCGTTTCAGGAAAACAACATATCTGGCACCTCTACTGTGATAGTCAGTACTCTCTTGTGGAAGCCCAAAGGTCGAAAATGGTCACGGGTCAGCAACGTCACAAATAACAGGGAGATATCCGCCAACTTTGTTGCTCCTCTCTTCCCCAATACAGCATACATCTTGAATGGAAGAAAACTGAAAATTGCCGTTTTGGAAGTGAATAACTGAAACCCCTCGTAGATGCGTAACACATTTTCTATGAGTTATATTACTTTAAAAAAAGTTGTCACAAACATACTTTTCTCAGCAATTTGGATGACAATGCAGAATGGATTCTGAGATGAAATATTTGATTACTAATTCATATAAACGTCTTTCCTGCAGTGGGAACCATTTTGCAAGAAATCTCCTACAAATGGGCTGAATGTGTACACTCAAGTCTGCAAGGATTTATTTGACAGCCTAGGCGAATACCTCAATTTTACGTACGTCTTATGCATAACCATCTCTATTAGTTGTATCAGTCCGATATTTTCCATTGCTACTACTTATACCATCTAATTATAACAACTAAGCTAATGGAGAGTGCTACTGAAAATAAGCACAAACATTGACTGTAATCATCTTAATCTTATTCCGTCCATGTGTGGTACAAATGAAGTTCCTAATATATTGTTTTGTCCAAGTTGTTTCGATTTCTCTTCAGATATGAACTTATTGAACCACCTGATCAGTCTTGGGGTGAATTGTCAGACACATGGAGCGGTCTTCTTGGCATGGTAGAGCGAAATGTGAGGAAAAAATTCATTCAGTCGGTCTCTTTGCTCACGTAGATCTACTTGAATATTTAACATTGATCTGTTTTCACATTGTTTACTTTAGGATGTGTGTGACTATTAATTTTAACTCGCATGCTATTTCAGGATGTTGACATTTCTGGGACACTGACATGTATGCAGACAATTTACTGAATCTGTTTTGTAAACGTTAATGATTCACTTGAACATTAAACATTCATCCTTTTCCATTTTGTCTATTTCAGGATGTCGACCTTTCTGGTATACCTTACGGAATTACCTTTAAGAGAAGCAAGAGTTTTGCATTTCCTTATATTCTGTACAAATCAGAATGTGAAGTAGTGCATAAGAAACTGTCAACTAATGACGACCAGTGGATGTTGTTGGTGTCTGTATTTAAATGGGAAGTGTTCGTATGCGGACTGCTGACGATGACATGGTGCATAGGACTGTACACATTGCTGGAAGAATACAGTGTTGGAGATCAACATGAGGAGATTTCTACATGTCCACCATCAACATCAGACCATGTCATGACGGCGCTTCTCGTACCGCTACGTCAAGGTACTCAGCTGTCATTCAGATTTAAACCAATATTGGTTATCGCGTTAGATCAACGAAATTGTGTATATAATGTATTCATAAAATAGCGCAACGTATAATCAATCTCAAAATGATGCTTAACATTTCTAGACCTGGTAGTATAAACATACACTCATGTTACCACCTGTAGAAAGAGCTGCTAACGCTAGAGCTGTTTGTTAACTTCTTTTGAGTTGTATATTTCATAATTAGAACCATTTCTTCACAGGTTCCGTGCATCCCCCACAGAACACACCATGCCGTTTATTCTACGCAAGCTGGTGGTTGTTTTGCATCATCATTGTCGCAGTTTACACAGGTAACCTGGTTGCAATTATATCAGTTGTGAAAGAAAAGATACCCTTCAATACGATGGAAGAACTGGCGGACAATGATGACTTCAAGATTATCATTAATAAGGGATCATCTCATGAGGATACCTACAAGGTCAGTAGCTCAAATGCTCTGAGAACTGTGTAATTACATTGTGTTTACACCTACCCCGGCTCCTGCTTGTTATGCTATAAAAAGACACACTTGGAAGTAGGACATGGATCGGAACTTTTGTATTTTGAAGGGGATAAACATCAAAATATTGACTGATAAGTTTTTGTAAATATTATATTAAACAAATCTGATGCCAGGAATATAATACTTAGCTACATAGGCCCAATGTCAACTACTTCTATTCCAACTATTTCCAATTCATTTCCAGTACTCTAATGATAGTGTAAGTAAAAAAATCTGGACAAAGGTGTTGGAGACCCGATCTGCAAACATCCCAAACTCACTGGACGAGGATCTTCACTATAAGATGCTCCTACAGTCTGGCTACTACGCTTACATAACCGGATCAGCCAACATTGATGGCATTGAAAACACGGTTAATAACCTACGAAGAATGAAATGTGGCACTGGTCCGGAATATCTTAGTCTACCCTTTCCGCTCAATTCACCTCTTGTGGAGTTATTTTCAGACAAGTAAGTACTAAAATAACAAATGTTACATATACTAGGCGTCGTTTATACAGGGTCAAACGATATAAAGCACACGTAAATAAAAGTTTCTCGGAAATAATAGAACTAAGAGTGTCATCTCAATGTTTAATGTGTTGACAAACGTAAATCGTAGTGACAACTAGACAAAAAAGTTCAAACAGCACTAGCAAACATCCACTGGTGCTGGGTGACGTGTGCACACGTCGACCGAGTTCATCTCAGGCAAGCTCTGGTGCTCGGCATTGATGGGTAAAACAGGGACTGGTCGTCTCGGAGTCAGTATAATGTATCTGCGTGGGGTATTCATGCTTCACTGCGGCATGGTATCTCAGTGAGCCAGCAATATAAAACCAGCCTACGTCTTAAGTACGTTAAATCCCATTTCACCTCACCTCACCTCACATCACCTCACCTCACCTCACCAAACATGCTCAGTTGGGTTGGACATCATGGAAGGACAAATTGAATCTGCTTTCATCTGTGGAGAGCACACGAGACCACTGACGTTGATTCCAGCGTCCATGATGTCTACTCCATCTCAAACGCGCGTGTCTGTGACCTGGTGTTAGTGATGGACGAACTGCAGGTCCCCTACGGCGGAGTCCGGCTGCCCTTAAACATCGACGAACGGTGCTAATGGATATCCTTACGTTCTTCACAGTGAAGTGTTCTGCCTGATGATCTGCTACGTTAAGGAATCTGTTAGGTATCATCTCGGATTGTTGTGACTCAGGGGCGGCCTGGTCGACATGCATATTCTACGGACCCATTGGCTTGGAATCTTTTAAGTACCTTAACAGTGAACGACACTGAAAAAGCATCAATGCATGTGTTTTGCCCTCCACTTTCCAATGATAGAGCGACTTGCACATGCAAATCACTGACATTTAGTAGCAGGTGGAGTTTCATATTGACAATTTGAATAAAAAAATTGCCATTTGTAACCGAATGTATCGGACGTGAAAGAACGTAATACTGATATTTCAACGACCTGATGTGTTTTTCCATAATGTTTGTTTGTTAAACATTCAGTAGTATTTATTTGAAACAAAGAAGAAGATTTTACAACTTTAAAAAAATAGTATAGTTGCTTCAGCCTTCATTAATGACACCGAGTATATTTGAATGACGTTATTCAGTAAATTGTGCGTTGGTGCACTTTGTTTTCATTTCTGAGCTATTTAGTAATTGTCTTCATATTTTCGTGTTCATGATTACATGAGTTGAGGAGACATAAACAGAAATAACTGATATACCCCGAATTACAAACTAGTTACGTTGATAAACCCTAAAACGACAAAAACCCAATGAAGTTATATGATATTTATAGGTGGTCTTACAAATTTGCATGTTATTGTTTTCAGACTCATTCGTCTGTATGACAACGGAGTGCAGGACGCCTTGGCAAGAAAATGGTACAGCTCAAAACTTGAAGAGTATGTGCCTGCAAGGACGAAGGCTGGTGTGAGTGACTTGCGAAGTGTGTGGGTCATGTGTGTATCAGGAATCATAGGAGCTTTTATTATATTGGGGATTGAACGTTTCCTCAACTACCATATAAACAAAGATTGATCATCCTATGGAAACGAAGACGTGTGTGTACATCTGTCTTACTGTTGTATTCCAAATTACATGTATGCTGCAAACGGTGCTTGACATAATATTAACACACTGGTAATATTTAAGAAAAATAGGGAAGTTTCCAATTGTTTGTAATGTTATTTCAGTTATGTCATTTCAGTTTGTTATGTTATTTCATTTTGTGTTATACCTGACATTCTCCTCCTAAAAATATTTGCATCGAAATACTTTATATTTTCATAACCAAACAAAGAATGATAAATATTTGATCATATCTTTGAGTATGTTTAACACAGATATAAGTAATATGACAACAATCAAAAGGAATAATTGTAATGCATTGTAGCAATCCCAGGCAATGACTACTTGGGTATCAAATTACCTTTTCCAAACGATTAACAACTTTGGGCATCGCAGGTATTTACAAAGATTTGAGAATTTTGTTTTATACTCATATATGTTTGATAACAACAAACAATGAACTCCAGATTGGATGTGGCATAGCTTTTGGTAACTGTGACATTAAGAGTAGTCAGAAGTATTGTATGTCCAGTTATAACGTCTGGTGTCCAATGAATTCGAAAGATGCGTCTCTCACACTTCATGGTTTAGCGATGACCATGTTATACATGGCTGTGTTAGTTTAACATTAGGTAATGGTTTGGGTGCTTGATTTAACTTGGATATTACTCGTTATGCTTTGCTGAAAGATAACCTACCTTTGTTGTTTTTCCCACTATCGATAGAGTCATCGTCGATAGCTACGTACGCACGCGCTTTGCAATATTTCCAGTGAAGTTTTTGTACGACAGTGACATTTGTGTGACGTCCTGTTTTGTTTTCCAATTCAGTCACATGATTCTAGTTTGGTTTTTTGTTGTTCCTTAACGCTGTAGCCACTAATGTTACAGCTATATTGCGGCTGTCTCAAATAATCGAGCCGGACCAGAGAATCCAGTGATCAACATCATGAACATCGATTTACAATTATTTACAACTGAAACACGATGGCATGTGTATCAGCAAAGTAAGCGGGCCTGACCACCCAATCCAGTTAGCCGCCTCTTTCGACAAGCAAAGGTTGCTAAAGATCAACTCACATCTTCAAGGGTGACGATTCTATCGTTACTTCAAATGTACTTGCACATGTATCACATGTTTTCTCTTCGGTGATAAAATAATTGTAGTTACATTGTAGTTCGTTACACTTGGCATTAACGGGATAAAATAAGTCATGTTCAGCTCGAGGTATATTGTATCTGAGCACGATATCCATTATAACTGCAGCTTGCCATCACTGTGGGATATGCTTCATAACAGTGTGATGTATTGTTTATTCAATGTTGTAATTCAATTATTCAATGCATCAATTTATAACATTCTATTTGTTAAGGCTCAGGAGAAGTTCAAAGCAGTGGGTGTTACCATTAATTGGTTGTCAAGAATGAATTACTTATCCAAAGTAAACAGTAAACAGCTTGATTGTGGACTTTTCGAGAGTAGCAAACACTAATTCAGCTCTTTCATCCATCATTACATCAAAACCAAAGGTTGTGTGAAGGTCACCTTTTACATTCTGGATATCCAGACCTATTAACGAAGCTTGGGGACTGTTGCTTGCTACGAGGTGAACATTCGTGTCACTGACTTTACTACCATAACTAGTAGTTTTATTGCCATTATATTTGTACTGCCATATACATGTACTGCAACTATAGCATGGTGTCACTTGAAATGTATTCAATAAAGCTTGCTTTGCATATCAATACAAACCAGTGACATTTGTGAGAGGGGCCCTTGTGGATGGACTTGACTTGGTTGGTGATTGTACCGATTCAGGGTTTCCCTGTGTTACAATGGTGGTCAGAGTAACCCTGTGTTACAGTGGTGGTGCAATCGACCCTGTTCTTTGGGAAGGGAAGAGAAACTGCAAAGTAATTATGCATTAAGACAAAGTCGTGTGATACAACTACTACAGATAGTAAGGACTTCAGCCTTGGAATCCCTACACGGACATACCAAATCCAATTATTATGAACCACATACATGTCATGAAGGAACAGTATTTCCCACGTTTAGAAGGTAATTTAAATAAATGAATACTCAACTGTATATTTACATAGGATAGGTGTGTAAATCTGTCCATTGCTTTCATATATTTTTAGTATGTGTTACCCACTTTAAATGCTGTGGCTGTAGGGCATGGATCGCCTACATAGTCCGACTGCCTTTAAATATCGTCGAACGGTGCTCCTGGATATCCTTACATTGTTAATATTGAAGTGTTCTGTCTGAAGAAAGATCTGCTGTATTGGGGAATATGTTAAGTAACGCAGTGTTGATCATGTGCCTATCATCTCGGACTGTTGTGACTCTGGGGCGACCTGGTCTACGTGCATATTCCACGGACTCACTGGCTTGAAATCTTTGCCACAGTCTACCAATAGCACTTCTGACTCACATTAAAGTGGACAGCTATCTGCCACTGAGGTTATCCAGATTCCAAAAGACCTATAGTCAGACCCCTTTCAGCAAGTGTCAAAAACCGTCTCATTATAAGCTGCGATTTCAAACAGGTACCTTAACAGTGACCGACACTGAAAAGGCATCAATGCATGTTTTGTCCTCCACTTCTTTAGACAGTGCGACCTGCACGTGCAAATCATTGACATTAAGTGGCAGGTGGATTTCCATACTGATAATTTGAATAAAAAATGTGCCATCTGTAACAGAATGTATCGGACGTTAAAGAACGTAATAATGACATTTCAATGGCCTGATGTTTTTCCACACTGTTAGGAACGTTTGCAAAACATTTAGTTATATTTCAACAAAAACGACTATTTTACAGCTTTTAAACAACAGTGTTTTTAATAGCATGACCCTTCATTAATGACGCCGAGTATATATGCATCAGTTTCGTTAGCACGTCCCACAACGCCATAATGTACAGAGATCGTTAGAAGGACATGACTAAGTGTTACCAATGACTGAGCACGTACACCTTCAAGGGCTGCACTATTAAAGTATGTGCACACATTGACACATACATGGTGTCTGCTTAAAAGCCTCATATATCCGGTCTATGGGCGAGCACTTGGCATTCTGTTTTCCTTAGTAATTACCTTTACTTGTCCGAAAGTAATTAGCATGCTGTGTAAGTGCAGGGTGATCAGTAATACATACTTGTAAGATGGATATTATTGGCACTTTACATCCGGTTTTATAAGGGCAACATCGATAGATTGCTGTGTCATCATTTTTCCCGCAAAGATCTATTATGCTGACTCCTTTATGTTTGAAATTAACAGAAAATACATTGTGATGACAGTTTCATCCTTATGAAACTTGTTTTAAGTATATATATGTTTGGGACTGTGTGCGTTTGTGTGAATGTGAGTGCGTGTGAGTGTGACTGCGTGTGTGTGTGTGAGCGTACTACTTAGCCATTCTGAACAGTAGTTAATAGCTTTTATCCCTTTAGCTATGGAATTTACATTCCATTTAAAATAACTGACCTTATGAACACCGCTTATGACATACAATCTATCTTCTCTGCTGAGGCCAAAGTTATCATTACAGGTTTTACATATTTCATAACAAAACAATTATAAAATTAAAAAAGCCATCATCTATTTTCTTGCGTTTCAAGAAATTCAAATGGTCGCTTCGAGTCATTATATCATGCTATACCTTTTATAACTTTACAACGAGTTGTCTACTGGCCAATGCATATGTGACATCTACTTTTGTTGGTTTCCAAGTCAAGTGGACATAGCAGGTAACACAAAAGCCAATGTCACAGTTTGCGATGATGTCGTATTGACCATAGTCGGTAAACAACGGAATATGTGCTTAAAACAGATAAGGACGAATCTCCTATGTGTATCCCCAGTGGTGAAGGTCACCGTCAAGCATATTTTGCTTGACTGTGTGGACGACCTTCCAACTGCAAGGGATTCACATTATCAAGCAGTAAACCTGATAGAACGGTTTTCTTGTGGGAATGGCCATCTTTCGTTTAATTACTAGAAAGAAGTTGATCTGGGCCCTTATTCTCGAAACGTTCGTAGCCCTAAGAATGATTAACTTTGATCGTAGCCAATGTATTATTAGAATGGGCTTAAGAAGTTCGCAAGGCTACGAACGTTTCGAGAATTGCTAGCCTGTACTATAAATATACATATACATTAAAGTGGGCTTGTTTGTAAATTTGGGCTTTCAGCCGTGTTATGGATTGTAAATAGTATTCTATAGCCCGTGTTCTAAATTGTAAATGTACAATACTGTGATGCTAAGATGTGCATATGGAAACTTGCTTTTGAGTGTAACTTTGTAATAATGGATTAATGCACATGTGTAAACTTGGTTTCGTCGCTATATGGCTGAACCAATGCCAGTGCGACGTTAAATACTAACTTACTCACTCATAAGCATTGAATCATGTGTTTATGAACCACCATCGAAGAATGAGGAGTGTATCCTTCCCCCGCCGGTCGTACAGGTCACAAACATGAACATGCATCCACAACCACAAGCAGTTCAACATTCTCCACCAAAGTTATTTTTTCTGATTTGCGGAAGGTTAAAATGATGGGTCATGTCTACGTTTCTTCAAGCAGTTGCGACACCACAGCGATATGTGTACAGTCATGTCATGAAATAATCCTCTCAATATGTCAGTGCTTACAACATAGGCTAAACAATCGAGTTGGCGTTTTACCATAGTTGACATATTTCTAACCGTTTCTATACGAAAGCACATAGTTTCGCTTTTGGAATATTTTACCCCGGGCACTTTACTGGTGTTATAGCACTTAATGTTTTTATTGTGGAATATTTATGTAATTCTTTGGATTCTAAAACGCATGAACTGTATTTGAACGGTTCCACGTAACGAAGCCATTATAATGATATGTTATTAGAATGTGATATTTGTGAAAATGTATTTAATATATATACTTACCTAATCTAATTACAGATTACCTACTTGATCGTTAGGTCTCTTAATTGGCTAGTTGTGATAAATGCCCGATACAGAAATCACGCCACATCGTTGAAAGAATATACAAGCATTTAGCAACTAATTGTTTCATTTGTTTAAAACACACAAAACAAGCACTAACTACTAAGTATTGAACAAATGAGACATCTTGCCAAGAATGTATAATGCTTATTTCTCTCTCTTTTATTCTGCCTACACCACTTGTGTTTATTGGTGTGTCGATATTTGTTATCGATTTTGCTGAAGAAATTTCCTCCACCAACGTGTTTCCAGTAAAGATTTGCTATTAGCGTCGACAAGCACGGTAGGTACATCATATTTTGCTTCTATTTTTCAAGCATTGAACACACGCGCCAGTTCACTTGGAATGTTATATATTTGCCAACTATCATCTCAGTTCCATCAGTGGATAACTTTAATGCAGATGCAGTTTACCTTGCCATTCATGTAGATGACATAATGTTGAATGGACGAAAACTGAAAATTGGCACTTTGGAGGTGAATAACTACAACTAAGGGTATATGTTTAGAAAAGTCATGAAAATGAGCTTCTGAAATGTAACAGATAACATTAATTAAAGCCATAAACAACATGTGATGCATTTGGTTTAAACATTTAACATAACGGCTTGTTACTAACACATATCTAATGTTAGAAACTTATATTCTGCAGTGGGAACCATTCTGCACGAAATCAACTCCAAGAAATGGGTCAATTGTATGCGCTCATGTATTCAAGGATCTCCTCGACAGCCTTGGCGAATATCTCAACTTTACCAGTGTTACCAATGCCTATCTCGACTAATTGTATCAGTTTTACATGTGAATTTGTACTCTGCATCCAACAGCTACGATAACCAGGGGTGTTACGGACACAATGTTAGTGTTATATATGATCATGTCCTTATACAGGTCTTCCGTCTTTTCAAGCGTCAAGTTTCTCTTAAACTTCAGATACGAACTGCTCGAGCCGCCTGACAAGTCGTGGGGTGAACTGACAGAAATGTGGAGCGGTCTTCTTGGGATGGTAGCAAGAAATGTAAGGAAATGATATATCGAGGCGAATTGTTTGCAAACGTAGATACATTGAAACATTATGCATTAATCCAATTCCACTCTGTAATTTCAGGACATCGACCTTTCAGGCATACCTTATGAAATYACCTTGAAACGAAGCAAGTCCTTTGCATTTCCTTATATCCTGTACCAATCGGAATGTGAGGTAGTCCATAAGAAACTGTCAGCTAGTGACCACTGGATGTTGTTGGTGTCTGTATTTAAATGGGAAGTGTATGTATGTGGACTGCTGACGATTGCATGGTGTATAGGACTGTACACATTGCTGGAACGATACAGTGCTGGAGATCAACATGAGGAGAATCCCGAATGTCCACCATCAACATCAGACGTGATCATGACGGCGTTCCTCGTGCCACTATATCAAGGTACATAGCTATCATTCAATTTTTTTGACAATGTCGACTGTCAACATTGGATGAACGAATACAAATTATCTTTGGTGTGACGGCGGGAATTAAGCAATGATTTCGTTCATCCTAGGTAGTCTGGAATGGGGTCCACATGTACTTGATTATGATAAACTGTGCAATCAATAACTCCTGAAAATAATACCATCTCCAATCCGTCCATTAAGTGTAGTTTATTGACTCGCACTGTGCATAAGACTGTATACACTGCTGGGAAGATACGGTGTTGGAAAGGATATTAGGGTTGGGGAGATACCTGCATGTCACCCCTCAACATCGGACAGTATCATGACGGCGGTTTGTGTGCCGCTATATCAAGGTAATCAGCTATCATTTAGATTTTCTGACATTGGTTTTTGTTGATATCAGCGTGTTTATGTTATCGTAGACCACTCGTTTGGGAAATAAATATTTCATCAATATCACTGAAGTAGTCAGGAACAGGAAAGTGGTCCACAATTAATCACTAAAAATGGCAAACAGTAACTACTGTATATTACAACAACTCCAATCTATCCATATATATGGACGTCTAGTGTCACGAACATTTATGTTTAAGTATCACATCACCACATATATGACAACGGCGTTTCTTGGTATGGCACAAATGTTGGCTGCGAGCAGGATCTTTTGTGTTTTATATCTTTCAACTGCACTCTTCAAAAAAGAAACCAGGAACACAAAAGCAAAATATCATTGAAAAAAAAGAAGGTTGTATTCGATTACGTGTACATCAACAGCAAAGCACTGACATTTTGTCGACCAAGACATTGGTATCCCGTGAACATTTCATCATTGATCATAGTCATCACTGATGTCCACGAGGTGGCGTTAACGTTAGTACCTCGTATGACCATCTCTTACTGGTAGAACTGAACGACACCTCCTTGCCACAGATCGAAGCAGTTGTTTGATGTTTCGATGTGGAATCCTTCTCCATTCCTCCTGCAGCATGTTGAACACCTGTTGACTGGAGTACGGCGTCGGCGTAAAGGTTTCTCAATCTGATCCCACAAATGTTCAATTTGGTTCAGATCCGGGGATCAGGAGGGCCAGGGAAGGGCATCGATGTTGTTTTTGGCCAGGTAGTCCACTGTAGCACATGCTTTAGGGATAGCTCCCTCTGGCGGAAAACAAGGCGATGATGCACATGAGAATGGAGAATCTGGTCGATATGTCGAGCGGCCATCAGATTGCCTTGAACCAACAGCAATTCCGATCTGCGGGTGTGTGAGATGGATCCCACATCACGACACTATCTTCACCAAATCTTTCCACTTGCCTGATGCAGTTGGGTGGAATACATTCATTGCGTCGTCTGTAGGCACGTTGTCTTTCGTCACGTCGCGATTCATCACATAACCATATGTGCCTTCAGTTTCCAAAGTTCCAAGGCTGCACCGTGTTACACCACCTGATGTAGTCGTGTCAGAGGCGTCTGACACGCACACCTGCCTCTCGGGGATGGTTCCTGATTGTCTGGTAAGACACTGTCCAGACTCCAAACTGTGTTGTGTTTCGGGCGGAACGATGGCGATCACGTAGGCGTGTTACCCGGATGTAACGATATTGGGCTGGTGTGGTGACTCGCTATCTTCCTGATATTGGACTGTCATTTGTCGAACTGGAATACACAAAATGATCCCACAAACGAGTTATTGTGCTGGGGTGAATTTTCCACTTTAGATGTACCTGTCAAGGATATACATGCCTGAATAATGCCCGTTCTCTTACATGCATCTTAGAAACATTGATAAAGAAAGAAGGCTCAGTAACTCGCATATAATACCTGGTCTTTATGTTTGTAAAAGAATAACCTGATAAAACAAATCTCTGTACTCTCGCACCACCATACTACAGAATTGTTGTAAATAGCCTGTCCTGGGTATGTATTTCGCAAATGTTTTTGTCAGTGCCACCCTGCACCCAAATATCATGTATCCAAGCTTCCGTGTAAATTTCATCTCCCATGCTTTTGCTTTTAAGAGCACAAAGCAGGGCCAGTCAAGTGAATGCACGTACCACTCGGCAACCAGTCCAAGGGACATACCACCCTGTTTTCAAAGATGTCACTCCTCCTCCTGATAGCGCCCTCAGTGTCAGTTCCACCAACAATGAATGCACAAAATCTAGCCCAACCACAAAGTATCGTTGTCCATACATTACTGTGCTCTGCTGGCGCAACACATGCAGTAACCATTACCTGGGATGGGTGTAGGATACGCTCACATTGTTCACATTTTCGCAAACAACTTGTGTCAGAACTACTTTACAGGGATTCTTAAACGCACGATTACGATTTAGGCGTCATCGGACAACAGGCTCTGCTTTTAAAGAGATTTCTCATGAAAATCGGAAATGGAATTTTCGGCTTTAATTGAGTAAAATATAGTTCATGATATTCGTGATTGCATTCCTAAATATCTGGGTCAATTGAAATCAGTAAATTTAAATGTACTTTGTATAAGTAACTCACTCTCGGAATACAGAAAAATACATTTCTCAGAACTCAACAGAAGTCAAGCAACACCCGATTCTTTTATATAACTATAGTATGACATGGCAGATTACCCATAATACATTAGTAATGTGTTAAGGAATATGTTATTACAGTTCTCTTGAATAATGCATTGAACACTTGAAATTTTCACCCACAGGATCAATGCATCTCCCACTAAGCATATCTGGCCGCATATTCTTGGCAAGTTGGTGGTTGTTTTGCATCACCATTGTCGCAGTTTACACGGGTAATCTGTTAGCAACAATATCTGTGGCTAAGGAAACGATACACTTCAGTACAATGGAAGAGCTTGCAGAAAATGAGGCCTTCGAGATTATCATTTCTAAAGGGTCCGCTCACGAGGATATCTACAAGGTAAGTAGTACGAGTATTAACAATGAACTGTGCGATAACATCGTGTTCACGTGTTTTGGAGTCCTCCTTGTGATAGTGTAGAGTGAGTGAGTGGATCATGGATCCGACCTGTTGTATACTAATTGTTATGAACAATCTACATATTTGCGGATTTACTGATGGATCACATTTTGCAAATTGAATTTCATGTCAAGAATTAAATAGTCAGCTACATTGGCCCTGTGTCACAAACCTACTTTACTAATAAATGTACTTTCTGAACGCCTTTTAGTATACTAATGATAGTGTTAGTAAGAAAATCTGGACAAAGGTGATGGAGACCCGATCTGCAAATATCGGAAACTCTCTGGACGAAGCATGATAGACGACCATGTGGCCAAGATAGCAGATTTACTTCAGCCGTATGAAAATTATTGGTGTTCGGTGCAGTATCTCTGCCATGGTTATAATTCTTAATCTGTCGTAAAATAAATGATTTTGTCAGTCGTCGAGTGTCATGATACAATTTCCCCTGGTTTGTTTTACAAGCAGTTTGCACGGACCAACACGTTTTGTTTGTTTGCTTGTTGTTTAACGAATCCAGCAATATTCTACCTATCTGACGGCGATCTGTAAATAATGGAGTCTGGACCCAGCAATAT
>VKKT01008070.1:32796-42913 GCA_008038995.1 Haliotis laevigata | reverse complement strand
AGGTCGCACAAATGTCGCCCAAAGGTCGACTTTGTCTATATATATATATATATATATATATAATTTTTATTAAAATTCATTTTGAGTGATTTGCTAACGAATATGGAAATTGTGGTGGATGCGGATGAAACGAGTTTTAAAACGAATTTTATCAACATTTTCGAAAACTATATTGTGACCGTCATTAATGCTAATGTGATGGTAAACTGGAATCATAACCCGATGCAGTTTTGGCAAAACCAAGCGTGACATTCGACTATGGAACGTTCAAACTGAGTACGGCAGTCACCTTGTTTCATGTTTATTATCAGACGAGACGAACTTTGAAGGAAATAGGTGCACCTCTTCAGCAAGATCTGGCAGGAGTATGATCGATAACCCTTCCGATCAGTGTGCGTACGAACGTATTTGCAGAGAATTTATGATTCCTACGAATAAAGACTTTCACTTTCCCAGTGTGAACCATGGTCTCGGTAAACTCTACACTCCTTTCTATAAATCCTGAACATTTAGACTTGGATATACGGGTGGTGAGTACATACTGGGATACCACACGTTTGCAGGCCCACAACCGACGACCAAATTCACATTTCTTACATCAAACTAACAGATCCTAGACCGCCACCGCCTCGATGAAAATGATATCAAAAACGTCGAGGGGGTTTTCAGGTATCGAATAATTCGATTCCAACGTAAATGTGGGTGATTCTCAGCTCGCAGGCTCAAACACTTTCCAGTATCATTGATAAGGGAACGGTTTATGCCGCACAGAAACAATTCAAGGTTGAAAATCAGCGACACGTTCGGTGCTAGACAGCATATGTGGTCGGCAGCATCGTGGTTGGACTATGCCTCATTTGGTTAAAAATTCCTTAACCGCTACGTACACCAGACCTGCCACGGTGACGACGAATGCCCACAGGTTTTGATTGAGCCACATTCAACAGGAAGCGCAGCAGCCACAAGACGACGCTGCCTGGGATGTCGGGCAGAGCATCAATGGCTTTGGCAACTAGTTTCAGATGTTTTTTTTATCCAGTCTTTCACTTCGCTGATGCCACGAGGTGTTGGGCGGCTGGATGGTGTGCTGCTGCCAGTCAGCAAGATGACTAGGGTCGATATGATGAAGCAGAGCTGTGTCAGAACGCTGGCGATGGTGATCCCTTGTTCCTGGAACAGAGTTCATATCCTGTTGACTGACATGGTGTGTTTGTTTAAGACTCTGTCGATGGTTTCTCACATTCAGCTGATTTGCGATCAGAGCGCTTCTCAGTTGGTGACGGTGGCTTCCAGTTGGGACATTTTCTGGTCTTGCAAGTTGCGTA
Organism: Haliotis laevigata; assembly: GCA_008038995.1. Classification (NCBI taxonomy): domain Eukaryota; kingdom Metazoa; phylum Mollusca; class Gastropoda; order Lepetellida; family Haliotidae; genus Haliotis; species Haliotis laevigata. The sequence continues at coordinate 41,588 of VKKT01008070.1, read as the reverse complement.
ATCTTTCTTCGAGAGGACGTATGCTGAACTCGTCACCGTTGTCGTCCGCTTGTTCGAGTTTTGTTTTCTCGCAAGCAATGCACTGGACAGAGTGAGCGGATTTTCTGATGCGGGCGTTCTTGAGACCGATCCAGGGATTGGTTTTCACTCGCAGGGTGCCCTTGTGGTTGATTTCGAACTTGGAATAGTCGCATTATGGGGGCTTGACATAATTTTTATCTCGCTTTAAAGCATGGTAATAATCGATCGCTAACAATCCGAGCACGATCAATCAAAACGCTGCTGGTCCGATTCCCCAAACTGTGCGAGAACGACATCATCGTCCCTTGGATGGCTCGACTGGTTTTCACATCACTTTGGAGTCTGAGGATGGTAAAAGAGAACTTGTGTCAAACATCAGTCGAGCCATTGTCAGAAAAACCCTGATTAAAATCAATTGAAACGATATGCTCAGCATCAACGACAGCGACGTGTTTTTCAGTTACGCAGACCTCTGAAGAACCAAGAGCAAAAGGAAAATTATGAAATATCAAGGCATTTGTGAGTATATTGGCTGTTTTTCGATGAGGTTGTGCATTGGGTATGATTATACACAAGACGACCTCGACGCTATTGTAGAGGCAGATAAAGTCATCGCCAATGCATTCGGGAACTGGTGTTGCATTGTGCTCGACTTCGAGTTGCTGTTTTACCAGGCCGCGCTGGTAGTTGTTTATTGACTACGGCAAGGTTATACGTACACCAGAAGGCACCACCGAGGCCAGCTACGTTGTCGACAACATTTCGCTGGAGCTCAACATGGTCATGAGCCCTGTTTAACATAAACTTTATTTTTAACCTATAAGGACGTTTTGACGTTGTTATCAATATGAGTATTCCTTTTACAATCAGAAGAAAATGTTACTCCAAAATGTTTATGAGATTTTTCCAAACGTACACACTGATTTCAAATTCTAAATTCAGAATTGTATTATTATTCTTAAGACTGAAAACTATAGCTTCTGTTTTGTTGGGACTGTATGTCACATGTCAACGTTTTGCCCAGCACGATAAAGAATGTAAGTTCTTATTGAGTGCATCTTGCATAAGCCTGTGATTGAAGGATGAAAACCCCATAGATGTATCATCTGCGAGCAAATGTGCAGCACAATCTAGTTCATCAGCAACATCATTAACATACACTATAAAGAGAAACGGGCCTAGGACTGATCCCTGGGGTACCCCAGCTGCGAGAGATTTGGAATTTGATAATGAACCATTTAAAAACACCTTTTGAGCTCTACCACTGATTTAACACTGTATCCATTTAAGTAATTCTTCACCTATACCGTAGCTAATTAATTTATGCTGTAAACCTCTGTGCCACAGTCTGTCAAAGGCCTTTTGAACATCACAGAACACCATACAATAGTCTTCACGTCTATCTAGAGCATAGCAAATATTGTTATATAGTTCTATTAACTGATTAGTCGTAGAATGGCCTACTTGGAATTCAGATTTATATTTGTATAACAATCTATTGTCCAAAAAATAGTTAGACATATGTTTCATGACAACTCTTTCAAAGTTTTTCCTAAACAACTGATTAAAGAAATGGGTCGGTAATTACCAGAACTAGATTTATCTACTTTTTATAAAGCGGCATGACAAGAGCTTTTTTCCATCTATTAGGATAGATACCTGAAGATAACAATTTATTGAATAAAAAGCACAATGGTTTACTAACAGATTCTGCAATTCATTTCAATAGTTTATGACTAATCAGGTACACTCATTTTGTTAACATGTAAGCATTTAATAATATCAGCCATTTCACTTTCATTATTACAATATGATTGAGTCTACTAGTTGTACGCATTTCAAAAAAGGGTAGCTTTTATAGTGGTTTGTCTTTATCATCTAATTTACAAATAGACGCAAAGAATGAGTATTTGGACTCTCGTCGGATTCATTTGATCGTAATGGCGGAATAGGGTTCATAGATCCTGATTCTTTGATTAGCCTTCTGAGTACTTTCCAAAATGAGGGATTTGCTATCTCTGCTCAGTTGAGATATAAACTCATCAATGTTCGAAAAATACTGTTTCTTTGCATAACACTTCATGTTATTAACTATATTTTGTTGTTTACGGTATGCCACTTTATCCTCACATCTATTAGTTCTTTTTACCTTTTTTCTCAACCTGTTACATTTTCTTGATTCAAGTCATATTTCCAAATTGTACCAAAGTTTATCATTGGGTCTAATCGTTACTTGTTTAGATGGAATACATTACTTAATATAACTTCCGAGATGATCATAAAATACCTCTGTGGCTTCATCAATATCAGTACTGTTTGTTATCACACGATTCCAATCAGTACTGGTTACATATCTTTTCAATAGCTAATAGTCACCTTTATTATAACATCATACATCTCTGGTAAAACATAAGGACATAGCGATAGCTGTGTTAATGGCAACCAATGTGTCCCTGTAATCACTTATGTCACTGTTGAAATCAATCACGCCACTGTCAAACACGTCAATGTCGTTACTGATTAATACGGGACCTAATAAAGCTATGCTTGTTCTATTAACGCATGTGGGATCCTTAATAGCATTATACAACGCCTTTCTGTTCATAATCTCTCTTAAATGTGAGATAATATCTGATAAAAGGTTTTCATTCAGATCACTGACAAGTACAAATTTTGATGTAAAGTCAAATGAATTTTCTGTTGAATTTTCTAATCTCTCCCAAAAAGTCGCATTCATATATGGGGGTCTATAAGCTGCACAAAGCATGATCGATTTCTAACCAAATTGTTTCATCAATACTGTTTTCCAAATCAAAGTGTCTTTTAAAACTCAAAATTGTCCACACAGATCATGACAACTTCACCAAAAACATTTCCATCTTTACGTAATGGTTCGTGAAAACTATCCCATGCTATATTTGTGTTACTGGTAGAGTTATCTAAGTGCGTCTCAGTGAAACAAATAATTTGGTTTCAGATAAGCATTCATTCAAGTGAGCTAGCTTGTGCCTCACGCTTCTTGTATTGAGGTGAAAGATTTGTAAAGTCTTGTCTAATGATTGAGTTACATCATGCACAGGGCCAGGGTTCAGCTGTATCTCACCAGAGAGCAAAAGTAACAATAGAAATAAAATCAGCATGTAAGTGTTACCTAACGATGCTGTCACAAAACAGAGCACATAATACAATCCACGCCTTACACTCCAGGCTAAAGATACACAGTGGTGAGCTGAAAAGTCTTATGAAATAAGTTAATAGATTTATATGTGATTTTTTTAATACCTGATTCTACGAAAAAGTCCGATAACAATTCTATGTTTGGTTATATCATTACCCATTCTAATGAAAGTTTATACGATATCTGTTTACTAACTTTGCTATAGCTGAACTTCGTATAAGATAAGGGGTGTTCAGGCAATGCAGATCTTCGAAATATTAATGGTATAGGAATAACAAATTTGGTATAATAGGCTATCTAACCGGTAGATATAGGACAAGTAGGATAGTAAAATGTAATCACATGAGGGAAATGCAAACCAGCGTTTAGCAAACAATATAGAGGATGGATATACACAACTGGGAAAGCAACAAAAGGAGAGGAACTATGACAAGGTATGATACAATATATATACAATGCAACAAGAATATGTACAATGCAAGTGGGATACTCTAATTCACAATCGTTATGCAGCTGGAGACGTGGTTATACAGAACGATCGTACTTTTTACATGAAAACAAACTGGTGGTTGTTACAACTTAGTCTACTAAATAATCGTTGCTATTATTGACATAGTGGGAATTACGTAAAAATCAAGTCAAGTCAAGAAGTCGAGATTACTTAATCATTTCGGCACTCCATGATAATCCAAAATAATCTGTATGATAATCCAACGAATATCACAAACTTATGTACGATACATGGCCAAGTTACAATCACTTTTGATCTCACGGATCGTACCCTCTGGCTGTTCTTCCACAAACATTCTACCATCTCTTGTCCATGTTCCAGAGAAACACTTGTTCTTCCACATATCTTTCGACTTCTTGAACAGTATACTTCTAGCCTTTGTTAAGTCCTCATTCATACACACGTTCTTGTATTTTTGTGATAGGCTTCTTCTGTGTTTGATCATGTAGTATTTGCTGTAGTGGTTCATGAATTTGACTATAATCTGTCTTGTTTTCCCTGTTTATTCTCTCCAACTCTATGGAATCTGTCTATAGCTGAGATGGGTAAACTATCATCAAGAGTGTTTAACACATCTATCCTCGTATGGCGACTCTGATATGCCAGTGATACGGATGGAGTTACGTTGACTGTATTGATCAGGTTCAGTCAGTTCTTTCTTTGACATGTCTTTTCAGATTTCTGATTTCATTCTTCTGTTTCTTGATTTGTTCAGTCTTACTTTCCACTTCCTCCCCAGTTATGTTACCCGTCAATATCCCCAATCTTCTCCTCGACCAGCTTTTTGAGAGATTTGACTTCTTCTTTTAGCGGCTCTATATCATCATGTTTTAGTTTCTTGAGCGCTTTAATTTCTTCTCTTACGGGTTCAATTTCACCTTTGAGTTGTTCAAAGCTCTCTTTTAGGTGTTTTACAATATTTTGAACACGCTCAGCTATTAGGGTCGTGGCTAGCTCCACGAAAGCTGTCTGGAACTTTTCTTGAAGTTGGGGCAACATTGGGGCTGAGGAAAGTTTTGATGTTAGAGTATCAGTAGCGGCGTTGTTTATGAAGCTGAACACAGACTGGTCAAGATAAGAGGGTGTTCCACTTACAATTTCAATTTTCAATTTCAATTCTTAATTGTATGAAAGGCCATAGGCCCATATACAAGATAGATACATCTTAACATTGGCATATATAATCAACTTTCTAACTGATCAATTATTTTCTTACCACAAATGCATGGTAGATAAAAAGGGCAACTTTGTGTTGTTTTGGAGGTTCTTTGCAGGAAAGTAAGAAAGACAATAGATTAACATTGATTTGAGATAAAGACAGCTGCGGTAGATACTTATTTCTTAGATTTTCATAAACAGGACACATAAACATAAAATGGAATTCGTCTTCAATAATGTAACAGAATGGACATAATCTTTGTTTGTTTTCCATAGAAACATATCTTCCACGGTTAATTAATAAATCATTAAGGCCTAATCTAAAACGTACTTACATTGTCTGTAACTGTTTTTTTCTCCGTGTCCGGTTTTTTTCGTTGTTTGGGCGTACTTGTCACTTTGTTGTCAGGTGAAGTTTGCACAAAAGTTTTCGGCCATGGTTGTAAAATCCAACGTCTTTTTCACTAAATCCTGTTTGGAAGATTTAGGAGGCATACCGTCAGCAGATGATGTTGATGGTTTCCTTTTTTCACTGTCGGATCTCTCCGGACCCTTGTCTGTCGACTTGCCCTTGCCCTTGTTTCTTCCCATTTGGTGAGAATAAACACAAAATGTGAGTCAAATTACAGTAAGGACATCTAGGTAATACCATCTAGCACATATGTGGACATTAGTAGGCGTCTAACTTGTGCTTGACTAACTTTCCGCCGGTTTAGTGAGAGCCCGTGTTAAACATGTTTTACCATGGCTGCCATATTGGTTTGAACAGGCTGTTGTATGACCAGTTGAACTATAAGGGGTAAAACACGTCTGTGAGCGATCCCTGCACGGCATGGAGGGGACTGCTTAGGCGTGGGACAGATGGCAATCAGAATCGACATGCCCAAGAAAGACGACAACATTTTATAATTCGTCAACCACCAGAAACAATTGCTCATGCCCTACATGGTATACGCGGATTTCAAGGCCCTCATCAAATACATCGACAACAACACGACACCCCGTATACGACGGAGAGGAGTTTCGGTTATGTGGTGGTTCGATAAGCTTAAGACGGGAAAACGAATCCTCCTGCGATGTACCATGGTCTAGACGTGGCTGACAGTTTCTCACTTCCTTGCAAGACGTAGAATACTTCATCAGGAAAAAATTATACAGAATCATCCCTATACACATGACCCCGAACGACTGGCGAGCTCATAAGAATGCCACTCATTGCCACGTGTGCGAACAACCGCTTGACGGCGATTCGATGAGAGATCACTGCCACGTCAACAGCCGTTGCAGAGGCGCCGCACACAATGTGTGCAACCTGAAACTGAAAATCAATCCCAAAATCATCACCAACTCATCATGCAAGCCATCTAAAAAATGGAAGGCAACATAAAATGCATCCCGAACAACATGGAGAAATACATCTCGTTCTCTCTAAATGGTCTGAAATTCATAGATAGTTTCCAGTTTTTGCTGTTGTCGCTAGACAATCTAGTAAAAGCAAACGACCCCAAAGCCTTCTACATAACCATTCGATACACCGACGCATCGACTCGGCCTCTGCTGCTGAGAAAAGGCATTTATCCGTAGGAGTACATGGATGACTGTTCCAGGTTCGACGAAACGCAATTACCTCCCACGGGCCGCTTTAACAGTCACTTGACTGACTCAGGTATCAGCAAGGATGATTACTCACATGCGATAAACGTGTGGGACAAACTGGGCTGCAAGACTTTAGGCAATTACATCGATCTTCACTTGAAAATGCATGTGCTGTTGTTGGCCGACGTCTTCGAGATATTCAGAAAAACCTGCTGGAGGCAATATGAAATGGATCTAGCCTGGTATTACACCAGTCCCCGTCTCTCCTGGGATGCCTTGTTGAAAAAGACTGGCATAGAATTGAAACTGCTGACCGACTATGACATGCACCTGTTCATCGGGAAAGGTCTGCAAGTCGGGATTTCGATGTCTGCCTGCGTTACGCCAAAGCCATCAAGTACGTGGACAGCTATGTCTCGCGCGAACTGACCAAACACATACTCTATCTTGACGTAAATAACTTGTACGGCTGGGGCATGAGCCAGCCTTTACCTTTACCCACCAGGGGATTCAAGTGGACGACCCCATGTTAGATTGACGATGTCGCGAGCATCGCTCCTGATTCGAAGGTCGGGTACGTACTCGAAGTGGATTTGAACTATCGTACTGAGTTACATCGGCCACACAACAGCTACCCGCTGGCTCCCGAGAGGTTGGCGGTGAATCAAGGCTGACTGTGCGACTACCAGCGAAAGTTGCTTGGCAAAAGCAAAGTAACAGACCCCCGGTGTGAAGCGTGAAAGTAGCACAATATTACATGATGGTTTCTGAAACAACTTTTTCCGTGATCGATCATAAAACGTCAGATTTCAGATCCTGTTGGGTACAGAGGTTTCAGGACCACGTGTCTTATCTATTTTTTGTGCATTTATCCCACTTTCGAGTTAATAGGGCTCCATGCTTTTAGCCAGGAGATCTATTGAAATCGTTCGGATTAAAATTATTATTGATTATTCCACAGTTTTTTGTATGAAACATACCTCCTAAACCAATTCTCCGAATCGTTTACAAAAAAGCACACAGATGCCAATCGAGGTGAAGATATTTCCCTAAAACAATCTAGGCTCTAGCCCCAATAGCAAAGGGCTGATAATTCAAATTGATTCGAAAATTTTAAAGTTTGACATCAAATATCTCACGAACTCATTGTTCCAACACTTCCAAATCTCTCGTACGGATGCGCAATCCAATTCCCAACAATATTTGGCTGGACGGGTCAAGTCGCTAAAATGTAACGTTTGGCAGTTATTTTTGTTTTCAGTTTTTGTCATGTTTTTCAGCAGTTTTCTGAGTAGTTTGCTCCCAAAATGTGCTGAGCTCGAACCATCAGCTATAGACATTCCAAACTTTGCATAACTGATGTCCAGTAACCATTGCGCACATTCTGCACAAAAAGTGCCAGGATATGCCTTCGATATTGAGTGCTATTCTTCAGGAGGTTTTCAAAAGCAAACTTACCAGATGAAAACTAAAAAGTGTTTTTCTTAAAACTAACATTGAGTGCATGTGTCTCACAGCTGGCGATTACAGAACACTGATTGTTTTTACTGTAATCCAAAGGACAGGCAAGTAACAGCCTGCTAAAACACGGAACTATTTCTTGTCCAGAACAGCCCATTTATACAAGGCACTATATGCTCATATTTTTCTTCCGGGTCATAAAACTTAAGGGGGATAACTGAGCTATCAATGTTACCTGAAGGAAGCGCCTGTAAAATCTACCAACAACCCTCACCACTCGCCTGCATTCTAATGTCCCAAGGAGCAATACACTGTTGGTAACAACTGAGTCCTCTGCAGTTTGTTTATGGTTATAAGTTACATGTTTCCAGGGGTTAAGTGTACTCCCAGTGTATTTGCTTGCTCTGTGTTCACAAGTTCAGTTGCAACAGCTTAGAGTAACGATGCAAAGAATATTGACATGGACTATGGTTTCACAGATTCAGTTCCGACGGCGTGAAGGAAACCCTAACCTAACTCTTATAAGGTAATCAGATGCAATCTCCATAGCATTTATGGAGGTGGGCTTTGGTGATGTGCAATCGCAGTCAGGAATAGGTGTTGACAGTGGCGGTTGAATAGACCGATCCAGTCCCAGCCGATGAGCCCCGCCCACTTCGTTTTTGACGTTAGGGGGGACAACCACGGACTAATCACAATGACGTCACCGCCGGCGAAACGTACGTGATTGCGAATGTTGTTGATGAATTATGCTTGTTGTACTTTGGTATACGTCGTTTGTGAATCATATTTCAAAAGGAAAGTCATACGTATTTTATTTTCAATATATTTTAGTTGACAGGTTGTATAATTGGCGAGTGAAAAAGT
>VKKT01008060.1:23106-34654 GCA_008038995.1 Haliotis laevigata | reverse complement strand
ATACAACCCCAAAGCAGTCCAAAGTCATAACTACAGCAATAACCTGTTAAACAGACTTGACTTGGATGAAAACTAATACTCCTGAGATGTTTTTACCAGAACAATCCACTCAAACAACATTCATAATTTCATCCCAAATCCACTCTGAGTGTTTGGGTAATCGTGACACCTACACCTCAGGACAAATCACCATCTCAATCAACTGCAAATGTCAAACAGGTCGTTAAAGGCAAACCAAAACGAAGGCCAGATTCAACTAAAAAACTTCAAAGTGGCAGAGTATCAAAGGGATCAGAAAATTAAGTTCAACTCCAATGGTTCTTTAGAGTACATGGAAATGTCCGAACACACCCATCCAAGGGCACATAGCTTGTCGCCCACTAAACATATGCGTGGTAGATCACCAATCAATCCACCTACAAGGCAGTTTATTCCAAACATATAGTACAGTGGAATTGTAGAGGATTAAGGATCGATATTAATGAGTTACAGCTATTAGTCCAAGATTTTACACCATCAGCTTTCTGTCTGCAGGAAACCTATCAGAAGCAGACAGATACGTTTAATTTTCGTCGGTCCGATGTATATAATTATTTTGCTCGTCCGGGTGACAGGGCCACTGGAGGATCTTCAATACTTGTTAAGCAGGATGTTATCCATAGTCCTGTAACACTTAAACTAATCTCCAAGCCGTTGCAGTGAGATTCTCTCTTCACGTTTCCTTTGCATTATGCTCTCTGAATATTCTGCTTTCTTCAATACTCCAGCAGTCTGATCTTCAAGCTCTCTATGACCAACTCAGAAACCCTATATTATAATGGATGACCTCGACGGTCACAACCCCCTCTGGGGTAGTAACAACACTAATACTAAAGGTAAAATACAAGAAGATTTCATTTCCAATAATGACTTGTGTATATACCATAGCGATTCAAGCACCTATTTGCATCCTGCAACTGGCACTTACTCTTCTCTAGATTTGTCTCTTGCAGAGACTAACCTCCTCCATGAATTTGATTGGTCTTTTCACAGTGACCTTTGTGGAAGTGATAACTTCCCAACTATCCTTTCAGAATTAACTCCATCTGATTCTCCATCGTATACAAGATGGAATTTTTCGAAGTCTAACTGGGGCTTATATCAAACTATATGTAAATCAAAACTGTGACCTGAATGTTTCAGTGATATAACTGATCCCATTTAAACGTTTGCTGATGTTATAAAATACATTGCTGATGGATGTATACCAATATGTGTACGAATATTATGGTTTAATACAGAATGTAGACAAGCCAGAAAAGCGACGGAAAAGGCGCAGCATTATTTCCACAACCATCCAACTGTCCATAACTTAAATACATTTAAACTACTCAATGCAAAGGCATGTCGTACCTTCAAATAAAACAAACGGCAATCTTGGAGGAACTATGTCTCCAAAATTAATTCACGCATGCCAATGTCCAAGATATGGAACGTGGTTCAAAGAATTAGAGGCAAAGGTTCAAAATCTGATTTTCACCATCTTAAAGATGGTGATAATATAATTACTGACAAATCTAAAATTGCAAATATATTTGGCGAAACTCTCGCCAAAAATTCATCATCGGCAAATTATGTCCAGAGTTTTAGAGATATCAGAAACAACAGCAAAAGACAAAAGTTAACTTTGAGTCAATAATGGTGAAGACTATATGAAGTGTTTTCATTACATGAGCTGTATACTGCTCTTGAGCAAGCTCATGACACTTCAGCGGATGATGACAATATCCATTATCAGTTTATGAAACACTTGCCTGAACCATGTCTGATCACACTTTTAGATATATATGACAAAATATGGACGAATGGAACTTTTCCTCTTTCATGGCATAATGCCATTGTAGTCCCTACACCCAAACCTGGCCGGGATCCTTCCAATTACAGACCGATCTCTTTAACCAGCTACGTCTGTAAAACCATGGAACGAATGGCAAATAACAGATTAATTTGGTATCTGCAAACCAACAATCTCCTTACAAATATTCAATGCGGTTTTGGAAGAATAGAAGTACTAAAGATAATTTAGTACGCTTAGAATCCTTTGTCAAAAATGCTATTATGACTAAACAACATGCAGTATCAATCTTGAGAAAGCATCAGATACTACTTGGAAGCTTGGCATTTTAAAGGATTTACGTGACTTTGGTTTGCGAGGTCGTTTGCATCTGTTTAAATCCCAGTTTTTAACCGACAGGCAATTTCAAGTCCAAGTGGGTTCAAACCTGTCTAGCCCGTTTCTGGTGTCCCCCGCCGTGATGTTGCTGGAATATTGCTAAAAACCGGCGTAAAACCAAACTCAGTCAGTCAGTCAAACCTGTGTGATCATTACACTCAGGATCAGGATGTCCAACAGGGCAGTATTTTGTCCCTTACGCTATTCAGTAATAAAGTAGATGGTCTTTCAAAGGTTTTAAGTGATTCAATCAACGGATCCCTTTTCGTGGTTGATATTAACATTTCTTGCGAGCTATTGAGAGACAGTTACAAATTTGTCTAAACAAAATTCATAGATGGGGTCTGGAAAACGGGTTTAAATTTTCGTAATCCAAACCCAATGGCATACGCTTTTGTAGGAAATACAAAACCCATAAAGACCCCGACTTATCATTAAATGGCATACACCCATCAAAGGAATGTGAGAGATGCTAAATTCCTTGGTCTCATCTTTGACGCGCACTTAACCTTTCTGTCGCATATCAAATATCTAAAAGCCAAATGCCTGAAGGCACTCGACTTGTTGAAAGTCGTTTCCAATTCTAAGTGGGGAGGGGACCAAACCACCCTCCTTCATTTATATAGATCACTGGTCCGATCAAAACTTGATTACGGCTCCATTGTATCTGGTGAGGCCTGTAAAAGCAACCTCGAACTACTTGATTCTGTTCACCACCAAGGTCTAAGACTTTGTCTTGGGTCTTTTAGAACCTCTCCAATTGATAGTCTCTCCATCGAGGCTGATGAGCCATCTTCAAAACTTCGCCGTATCAGATTATCTTTGCAACATATCACAAAACTATATTCCAATCAACCCAATCCTGCACACAACTGTGTTTTTCATCCTCTTAATGAGGATTAGTGTAACAAACATTCTTCACATTAATCCACCTCTTGGGCCAAAAATGAAACCATTCATTTCTGTAGCCAGAATTGAACTGGAAAATATTTATTCTTCCCGTCTTCTTTCTCTTCCCCCTTGGCAATTGGTTAGGCCACAAGTCTCCTAACATTAACTACATTAAAAAATCAGAAACCAATGAATTACAATGTAAACAAGAATTTAATCAATTAAAGAATAAACATAATACATACAAATTCGCATTTACATATGGGTCCAAGGATGGTGGCGTAGTTGCTTGTGCCACTGTCGTTGGATCCAGGACAATATCTTCTATATTACCGGATAACAGCTCTATTTTTATAGCAGAAGCAAACGCCATATTAACGGTTCTTAAATATATTAAAACGCACCCTAAATGTAAGCAATATATCATCTTTTCTTGAGGACAATCATTTTACAGTACTTTAACCCTCTTCGAGGATACAGCCACTAACAATCTAAGTTGCTAATTTAAACTACCCATACTAATATATATATATATATATATACACACAAAACATATCAATCAGAGTAATTCTATTTCTTTCAAAAATTCAATAATTAAATGATGATTAACATCAAAACGATCCTTCAATGTTTTGACAATGAAATATTTATCCCTTGAGATGGAAAAAATTTGATTTTAAAAAAAAATAGAATTACCAGATCAATTTTGATAAATGGTAAGTAAATAGATAATACTTTATAAATAGCAGTTTAGATTAGTAACTGAAATTGTTAGTGGCTGTACCCTCAAAGGGTGTTGAAGCATTGTTAAATTATTGTCCTCCTGGGAGGGTACATAAGTCCCAAAACATTCAAAGAAATTTTAAACCTACTACTCGTAGTATGTATGTCATTTTTAGTTATGGCTAGAATATCTAAAACTGCTAATAGCTGAAGGGATGGTGTAAATCCAGCTAGGGTACATGCAGGAAGCAATTGTACTTGAAGTCCCCATGGTCCCTAGTATCTATAGCCTGTTTTATATTGTATTGTTCTCTTTAAAATACTGTTTTATGACAACAGGCTAGTTTTACTGTAATATTTGTGATACACTGGTTGTTTTACTTTTTTCGTCAACAGGTCTTTACTTTCTAATTGTATTGTTCCATAATGCACTAATTAGTTCTTCTCGTCACGATATGGCTGAAATATTGCTGATGTGACGATAAATATTAACTCACTCACTCACTTACCACCTCATTGGACATGTCATGTAAATTCTCGTGTAAGCCAGCAATAGCTTGCCCTTCCCATTCTCCTTTCATAAAGTTTGCCGACAGCATGTTTGGCAAAAGTTTTTTCCTTACATAAACTAAATTCATAGGATTTATCTTGGACAGAACCAGCTTGAGGTTCCTGACCACCGTTCTCTTTCCCTTCCAACGTCTGAAGATATGGCTGCAATATTGCCGATGTGACGTTAAATATTAACTCACTCACTCACTCCAACGGCTGAATATCATGGGCTTTCATTACCTTGTTATAGCTTCCCCCAAGGTGACACATACTCACTCACACACACACACCTGAAACCAGGGTGTAACACATCTAAATCCTCCTCAAATGGCATATATTCTACCTGATTATCTTCCCCTGTCTGGTTGTCTGCACCTCCACCTCCCTATGACCAAGGTTCAAAAAGTAAATTAATATAAAAATTCCCTACCACTTCTTCCAACCCCCAAATCGAAGTCCCCAAATTATATACTTTCTGTTTGTTGATTGTCCGGTGACCCTGGTTGATTTATACGTTCAAGATACTTCACTTCCTCCAATCTTGGTGTCTTAGCAACTGGTTCCTTGGTTATTGGACTCGCTAGTCGTTTTCCACAACTTGTAGAAGGGTGTAGACTGGGTGGCATGAACTCAGATGCCGGTCGATTTGGACACTGATCCTGGTGTGCTTTCAGCTGATCTCCTTTCGTAAACGTTGAACGACAGAACTCACAGGGCAGCTCTTTGTCCTTACGAGATTTGTCTGCCTCTTTTTGCTGTTCGATTTCCTGACACAACAATGTCATCATTCGTAAGGCCACATGTTCATTGTATTCAAGACCCAACTGCTCAGCCCAAGCCAACAACTCGTCACTGGTGGTGAAGGAATCGATCGTATTATAGGAAGCTTGTCGAAAACGGTCCATCTGCGAAATAAAACAATTTCGTAATTTACAAAAAGAAAGTAACCCTTTACAAGTATCTGAATTTCGAAAGGCTAATGATGCTATGCCCACCTAACAAAAGTCAGGGACCTTTGGAACTGTTTTTCCACGTGTGAATTCTTGACCAATCATAAAGCCTATTGGTTTTATGCCCTCAACTCATTCTGTTGCCAGTATGGATCAGTTGTAAGTACACCTAAACCTTATATTTTTACATACATATAATACCCAGTTGCCTTAAATATGCTAACTTAGATGTGAATCTTACCGAACTGTACTTCATTGTTTCAGCAACAGGTGTTACCTTTTGCTTTTAGCACTCTTAAAAAGTGTCCTTTGGTCAGAATCACGTAGGAAGCAAAGGTTCTGTAAGTCCCCCTGATTCCCGGTAAGGTGATCATACTTTGATCGTTAGTGGTTCATAGCCTGGTTTTAATTGGTAAGAATGATTCTATTGAATTTACTGTTTTCCTATCGTAATTATCATCAAGCTGTGATATACCTACGTATTGTACTGTCCTTTGTCGATAGACATTTGAAAATGATTACCTTGTTCTAATCGCTATATATGTTTGTAATATTGCCGACGCGATGTAATATTTTAACTCACTTACTCACCCTTTGGTCGGACTACATAGGGGCGACTTCAAACTTCAAAGCAGACCGAGATATTATCAACTTTAATGCCCATCAGCTGTGTTATGAAGTAAACATAACCTTGTTACAGACGGTGATCCTGGGCATGTATACTGAACCGCAAAAGAAACGTCACTTTTCAAAACAAAATGCAGAATTTTGTTCTGACAAGGTGGTGTTTCTGTTATGATTGTACTGTTTTGTTAATACGTGTTTCCGATCCAAATTGACAGTTATTACCAACATCAGTGTGTTTTCTGATGAAAAAGCATATCGACCAAACGCACCAAAAAAGGTAGACGTGATAAAAGGTTCCGTATGACATTCGGAAAATGAAAATGAAAATGCGCGTGCATGTCCTGACAACCCTACCAATGAAAGCGAGTCCCAAGCTCGCCTGAAATCATTTTTGTGTTTACACAATTGCCATGCCATGACTTACGAGAGATCAGAGGAACCAAGCCTTGGGACGATTGCAACTTGGCCAGATTGCACAGACGGTAGCCAATCATTTTAATGTTCATGTTAAGAGAATCTACCGACTGCAGGAATGGTATCAGGTCACTAATAGCAACCAAGACCGTCCACGCAGTTAATGACCTGCAGTAACATCACAACGTCAAAACCGACAGATTGAGTGCAACCATATGCACGATCGCTTCACCAGAGCAACGGAAACAGCAGTGCCGATACACTGCGTCGACGTTTGCGCGAAAGAAACCTCTGCTGTAACACACCATATCGTGGTCGTGTTTTCACTGCTTGTCACCGCCTAAACTGATGCATCGCAGTTGGCGTTATCGATAATGGACAACGGTGCTTGTTTTCTGATGAAAGCCGATATTGTTTTCGACAGCCATGGGGAACGGTTTTCAAATGCGTGTATTGTTGAAAGAGACTAGTGGGGTGTTCCAAGCATCATGGGTCCGGGTGCAACCGGTTTGAACCAGAGAGTTGGCAAGGTAGTGGTCCCGGACGAGGAAATGGTGTGACAACTACTCGCTATAACTGACCCTACGCTATAAGACCCCGCGTTGTACCACACTTTGGGCGTTACAGAAATCAATCTTCCAGCAAGACAACGCTCGTGCCAACACTGCCAGAACAACACTGGACTTCCTAAGACAACATGGTATCCAAACCGTACAATGACCTGCACTCAGTCCGGATTTAAGTCCAATAGAACAGCTTTGAGACGAGATTCAAAGAAGACAGAATGACCTCCAACCAAGGCCGGCAACTGCGGCTGGACTCGATCGGGCATTTTTCAGAGTATGGGCCCAGGTGTCGGTTAATTCATTCCATGTACAGACGATGCAAAGCCGTTACCAATGCCCATGGAGGCCACACACGATACTGACTTTGAGTTATCCTAATGGTATCATTTTTTGTGCTTTTGTTCGTGTGAACTCTAAATGTCATTCCCCCGAAAAAGTGTTAACCATAATTGTCAGGTTTGAACTCAATCCTCCGTTTTTTTGATAATTAAAACGAATTGAATTATGTGGTTTAAGAAACCTCTATAGGTGTGGCGTTTCTTTTGTGGTTCAGTCTATCTCTCTGTAAGTAAAGATTGTCAAAGCTGGACACGGTCGAGACAACTGTCCTAGTTTAAGTTGTGACGGGGTTTATAATACGGTATGATTGTTTCATGGATATTTTCATTGTGGTTTCATAGGTATGAATTGGTGAGTCACACTTACCTTTTGTTGAAGTGTGTAGTTGAAGATATCCAATCGTTGATAATACTGTTCTTTGTGGTAATCCGTTGGAGAAATAATCCCAAAATTCCAAGTAACATGAATTTCTTGAACAGTGTAATGAAGATGCGATAACTGACAAAGCTGCGTGTCTTGTTATACTAAATCAGTAAAACTGTATTAAACCAGTTTCTGGTAAAGGTAAAGAGACTATTCCGCATAACACTTGACCACATGAGAGTAAAAATATGCATGAGTTGTCATAGTAATACATCATGTGACTTACACCATTCCTTCGTTGACACAGAAATAAGTAATGTAATTTAATCAATGTGTAGGTTGTCATAGAAATATGTTAACACCTGAACTCATTACCATATCACCTACCTATCACCAGTGATAAACAAGACCAAACTAATAACACTTGTCAATACTGTGTACATAACAATTGATAAACGGATATAGAAAATTACGTGCATACAGATTAGAATGGGGTTTTCCACTATTTATACAAAATAGTGGGACAGAGAAAACACTGCCTAGTGGGACATCCTGATTGTAATGGTCAGATATTTATTATCCATTCTATGTTATAAGTATTTTTGTACGCAAAGCCTTCTTACGTAAGTGTTTACAACTAAATCAGCTGATCTGTATTAATGCGCGGATGAAACCAAACTCCTCAAGCCTAATGGAATCGCATACGAACCACAATATAGTAGAGTAGAAAACGGTATGGAAAAAAACGCAATTCAACAGTTTCGTTTGAGTGCGATTTTATTAACCACACCCCCTAGTAAAGATTAAGTTTATTTTCAACGAGTACAATCACATATTCAACATTTACTCGTAGATCGCAAATGTGTTGATGAAGCCTTCTCGTGTAAGAAGGTTGGTGACTGTTGTTGGATACAAAACAGCAAAAACCAGTCAATTTTCTTAACATTAACTTATAAAACAGTGGAAATCTGCAAGGGAAGAATAAAACGCAAGTATGGTTAACCCTTTTTTAAGAAGACGGTGCACAATTATGAACGTTTGTCAACATTTTGCAGAAACGGACTGTGATCTAGTGTTGGCTCGCGTCAGTGTCCTTGTCATTCGTGACCAACTCGTGTTATNCCGGGACAAGCCGAATAGCGACTCGTGCCCCTCTGGAAGGATTTCATCTTGGCGCATGAACATGAACTACTTTAAACAAGAACGATAACTCTATCCCTGTTTGATTCCAATGGTACTTATATCAACGAAGCACTCGTACATTGTATTGCTGTTTTTTTGTTTTTAATTATTTATTTTAAAGAATTAAATCTCTTTGAAATTACTACAATCTGTTCACCTTTTCTTTCCAGTTATATTAATTTTCTAAATACGGTTTAATAATCACAAATGGGAATTGTTTTATTGAATGTACAAATAATATAATATTTTTTTCAGCTACATTTAATCCCAAAGCAGATACTCGAAAATGACTAAAATATTTCTCAAACTGAACATTCGTGTAACCTTGCTGTCACACCCCTGGTGGAATTGTAAATGAATTCGCTGAAAGAATATTAATGACCAAACAAATCTCAGACTAGAATATCCCCAGAGATGTGAAATATAAGCCCAATGTTAAAGATTAAAGTTTACTAGTTGCATACAAATATAATATTATGTTTTGAAACTCGTAGCGATTTATATTACATTGCCTAMAATTGTTGGAAGCGCACGTACAATCTCCATAACAAGCCCCGCAAGATCGTCAGAAATACTAGTATACTCAATTGGACCCATGGGAGCCGTTATGTCAACAAACGCACGCGCGTGAATTTGAATCTCTCACCGTCAATCGCATGATTCTTATCAAAAACTTCAGAATAGGCAGCATAATTCTGTTAACTACGTTCTTTGTACTTTCAGTATGACGGTATATCATTTTCATGATTTGTTCAACAATGGCATAATGCCATAAACGATTTAAGTAGTCGGGATGATTTTTGTCAAATCACCGCACCAATTACGCGCGTTCTGATTGGTTTGTAGTATGTTCGCACATAACAAGCATCGAGACGGGGACGAGTCTTTTTGGAGCATTCGCCACCACTCGCCCATTTCCGCAACCTTTTGGAGTTCCTTGGTAGCCATGTTTGTTTACAACAGACGATTTTATCAATTTGAGACAATTGTTTATTACATGTTGCTAAGTAAAGGACGCCATGTTGTTAATGAAGTACGAAATAAAGCATTAAATTAGTATCGAAATCGAAAACCTATATGGGTTATTTTTTTTATTTTAAAATCTCGAATCAGTGTGATTACAGCCCGGTCAATTCATCAATGAATCGCACTCTTCTTCCCAGAGTTCCATACGGCCAGCCAGCATAGTACCTCTGCCACTGGCCAGAAAGATGTGATGATTCGTCACATCTCACACAGTCTATTCAACATAATGTACATATTTCTCTTTTATTTTGTATGAGTCTACACATCTAATTAAATATCATTGTTAGAATGGTTTAGTTTCACTGAGAAAGTATCCTAAAACTTGTAACACTATTTCAGTTGGCGTAGTGATCCTTTGTTTACATGGGTTGTACGGCTCCACATGCTGTCATCGAAGCCTTATGGAGAGCAAACGATCCAGCCCCTTTGATACATAAATATGTATTGTCATAAACTTTACTGTCGCAGTTGTAGAAGATTATTTATGTAACAATGTAAAACATTATGAAGACCGCGTCGAATCGCTTGCATTTGGCCAGTATTTCCTTACTTACAAATATGCGTTTGTGTTCAAACAAGAGAAAAGGCCGGTCACGTGATATGCAAATTAGCCTGTGGCAGTGATGTTATGCCAAGTCATCACTGCACCGGAGTGTGCAAAGAATCGATGAAATATTATGAATGAACGCAGTGGTGTGAAAGTAGTTCCGGCATGCAATGAAAATGTACAAATATACGATCGACCAATCAACGTCGAGAATCACTAAATTGCACACTGTGCAAATATCAAAAAGATATTACACGGGAACTCCTCACCCGTATATGGGTAATAATAAAAGATCTTCCCCCGTGTGGACCTCGGGTAGAATAGGTCCACAGCACCCCATTGCTGGTCATAAAAGGCAACCAAATTGGACAACCTGTTTGCCGTGGGTTGCGCCCCGTGTCTGTAGAGGACGGGAGTCTGGTGGTTCAGGGCACTGGTTCAGTGAACAATGTTCCTCTCCCGAATACACCAGTTCGACCCTGACTTCACCTCGACGGGTGGAAGAATGGCCCGGTTCTATCAATCTGCTGGTCACACCAAACCCTGTGAGTGGTGAATAAATTTGCGCATATTTCTGTTATTAATTAGCACTTCGAATTTCTATGTACAAAATAGTAATGAATTACAGTAGTTATAGGCCAATCTGATCTGGAATATATCTGATTGTAATCCAACAGTCACTGTGTTCTTTAATCTGATTGGTTAAAAAACATGATCAAATGCTATTCGATTCCCGGAAATTCGCTGCTTATTAATACATACAAACATCGCTTACACCGTTGTATTGTTACGTCGTCAGTTGTAATGACGTCATTAAAATCATATTGTGACGTAAAGTCCGAATGACGTCACAAATGAACTGTTCCAGATGCTACCATGGAAGACAGCCGAAACGGCCGCTTGATGACATATCACTGCTGTACCCGTACACGATGTCAATGAACGCAGACACAAAAACGTGTGTAGACCTTTTGGTTTACTTTTGTGTTTACAATGTTGATAAACATCATGTGTTGGCCAATTCCCCGGTGTTATTGAGTATTGGAAGCATGGGAATATTCCATTTGAAACCTCCGGCTGACGCCGTCGGTTGCAAATGACTGACTGACTGAGTTTGGTTTTACGCCGCTTTTAGCAATATTCCAGCAATATCACG